>AWUE01017056.1:0-72412 GCA_001974825.2 Corchorus olitorius
ATTTAGTCATCGGCACAACAATGCTAGAAAATCCCTCCACAAACCTCCGATAGTAACCAGCCAACCCAAGGAAGCTTCTAACTTCAGTAGCATTAGTAGGTCGACTCCATTCTACAATTGCCTTCACCTTTTCAGGGTCTACTGAGATTCCATCTTTAGACACTACATGTCCAAGAAATGCCATACTATCCAACCAGAACTCACACTTCTTAAACTTAGCATACAATTTCTTTTCTTTGAGAATTTGCAATACTAACCTCAAATGCTCTCCATGCTCCTCCATACTCTTAGAGTATACCAAGATATCATCTATAAAGACCACCACGAACTTATCTAGATAATCCTTAAACACCTTATTCATCAAATCCATGAAAGCAGCTGGTGCATTAGTTAAACCAAATGGCATAACAAGAAACTCGTAATGCCCATACCTGGTTCGAAAAGCTGACTTAGGGACATCCTCCGCCTTAATCTTCAATTGGTGATAGCCAGACCTAAGATCAATCTTAGAGAAAACTTGGGCTCCCTTTAATTGATCGAAAAGATCATCAATACGTGGTAAAGGATACCGATTACGCACCGTCACCCTATTCAACTCTCGATAGTCAATACAAAGTCTCATGCTACCATCCTTCTTCTTCACAAACAAAATAGGAGCACCCCACGGAGAAACACTTGGTCGAATGAAACCTTTATCCAACAACTCTTGCAACTGCTCCTTTAGTTCTTTCAACTCAGTTGGAGCCATTCTATAAGGAGTTTTAGAAATAGGTGTTCAACCTGAAATTAAATCAATAGAAAACTCTACTTCTCTCTCTGGTGGAAGACCAGGCAAGTCCTCCGGAAAGACATCAGAAAAGTCTTGTACAATAGGTATACTATTCAAACTAGGCAATTCGCCATCAAGGTTGTTTTGGACAGAAACAAGAAAAGCTAAACATCCACTTTTCAACAAACGTCTAGCTTGCAACATGGAAACAATTCTAGGAGGAGATTTAGCAGGGCTACCAACAAAACTAAATCTCTCTTGTCAAAGGATGCGAAAGTCTATCATTTTCCTATGTCAATCTAAAATAGCATAATAGCTATCCAACCAATCCATTCCCAATATAACATCAAAGCCATGGATATCTTAAACAACCAAATCAGCAGGTAACTTATTTCCGCAATATCAACAACACAAATAATGTTCATTCGAACTCTTTGCAACGTTGGCGGTACGAACAGTTGTTCCGGTTGTCCTAATCTTAGACGGGGTATTAAAATACATCACAAAATTCACAAGCAATTCGATTATCAATCAATATGAAAACAATTATCACAATCATAAGTATGCATATGCACTCCTATTCTACCCATTCCTCACTCATCACGAAATTCGTCCCTAGTAAGTCGCAACCTAAGCTCTGATACTACTAAATTGTCACGCCCCGAACCCAAGGCTCGGAACATAACAACGCCACATACTCATGAGGCAAACCCCAAGAGCATGTAAGGCTAGCTATCAGTCCAACATAGTATAATAGGTCCAAAAATGAACTAAGTCTCAATATCCAAACATTAACAAAATCTTCAAGTCTCAACTAAACAACATCATTGAAATTCAACTAAGTTCCAAAAGTCCAAGTCTATTGCGGAAGCTAAACGTCTAACGATCACTCTCCCCAATGCAATCCCCAATGCTTACTCATCATCACCTGAAAATCATATAAACCACATAGTGAGCTAAAGAGCCCAGTAAGTAACAAGATCTAACTAGGTGGATCAAGTACAATAAAATCATACTTACTATAATAAGAAATCATACTTTTCATATAACCATATACGATAAACCAAAATCACTTTTTCACTTCAAAACAATACATTTTAGCTCAATCACAATAAACATTTTGTTCTTTTCAGGCTGCACCGCAATCACAATCACAATCACAATCACAATCACAATCACAATCACAATCACAATCATAATCATCCGTTAACGGTATAGATCTCGAGTCTAGCCAACAGTTAACCCCCTGAGGCACGGGTCCACTCTTACGAACAGTTTAACCCCCTGAGGCACGGTTCCACTCTTACCAACAGTTTAACCCCCTGTGGTATGGGTCCACTCTTTACCATCAGTTTAACCCCTTGAGGTACGGGTCCACTATGCACAGCCTTCCAAGGACATTAAAATACATTTTCATATTCCCAAATCACTTTCAAAACCTTTTCAATTTCAAAACATTTACGTTTGCATACTCGATCCGGTTTTAAGAAAACAACAATACTCTTTTAAAAACAACAAAACACTTCAAATCATTTATAGTAAAACAATCCATAAAACAATTGATAACTCATATAATTATAATACATATAATCTTAGAAAACACTAGAAAGGTCCGGTCACTTACCTGATCAGCACACACAATCACAACACAATTCTTGCAACGAACAATGCATAATTAAGAGCCTAACAATATTAATTATGCGTTAGAAACCAACACAATACAATATGCATAAGATGCATGACCAATCTACCCTCCCATAATCCTAAACACCTTTGGGGAATTGTTGAAATCCTTTTGAAAACCTTTGCAAAAATCCAATTTCCATAATCTCTACAATTCCATAAATTAGAATAACATTAGAAAAATACATTTTAATATTTTCAGAGAGAAACACCAATTTTAATGGATCATAAATAAGATAATATGGTATTAGAATTTCTGTAAAAATTTCGGAATTTAATTCTTTAGAAATAGATCACACTCTCCTCTTACATTTTGCATAAGAAAATAAATCATAGAAAATATTTTGTAATTTGGAAAATTATGAGAAAATACAGAAAAATCATAAATTTTTCAATAAACAATTTCCCCCAAAATCACTATCATATCACCTAGGGGTGGACTACACTCTCTCTCGCAAAATCTGCCCGAGAGTGGGCTTTGCAGAAACACTGTTCATCTTCTCCATGAACAAATCTGGAAATTCCAGATTCGTCCCATCGACCAAGCATCTTTGGAGCTTCGATTCTCTCTCCTCAAAACACCTATGGAGGTATGAAAGGTACCAATGGACAGATCTTACATCCTACTACAATTCCCCCATAAGTTTGGCCTCTAAAGGCCTCCGGTTTACCGGATTCCGGCAAGGAAAGTAGGCCCACCGATCACAATTTTCAACTTAGGGTTCTTAACTTAAAATTGCCATAACTTTTGATTTACCCAACCAAATTGAGTGATTCCAAATCCTATGGACTCCTCATGGCCAGAGGAACCTTTTGGTGCCAACTTGGTGGTCGGTGGCTCGCCGGTCGGCTTCCGGTGACCGGAAATTTATATCTAGTCTATCTAAAATGCTTTCCTAACATGCAACAATGGTGGAAAGTCAAAGAACTAACCTTAGAGCACCCAAGAGAGATGAAATCAATGGAAAATAGCCTTCAAAAGATCTCAACACGTTTTTCCCTTGAAACCAATATTCTAACCCTAACTAATGAGATAATTATTAATTTATAACTAGGTTAAAGGACTAACTAATACCTAATTGGGCTAAATAAACTAATAAGGCCCAAAGTCACACAAAAACAATCATAATAACAATAAATTGGGTTGGGGTCTCACACCTTGCTTGGTGATACTAAGAATGTCATTAAAGGACTTAAAGATATAGACTTGAAGCTTCATAGGAGAGGACTCCATGATCGATATATAAGGGAATATGAAGCATGGAAAAGATCAATGAGAGAATTGAACTGGAATAGAAAGAAAGTCAAGCAAAGCAAGAAGTGACTAGATTTGAAGCCTTGTGGATTACTAGCTTTCTCATCACGGGTTTAAAGGATTCAAGTAGGAAGCTTCATAGTAGAAGAATAGATTAATCTCGTGAAGAAGCATGAAACATGGAATGATGCATGAGAAGCTTTGTAAGAAGATAATGTGGAACCAAAAAAGGCTAAATGAACCAATCGTGATTGCCTATGTAAGTGGGAATAATGCTACAACTATGAAGATGAAGATCGGACATGACATGGAAGCATAATTCAAATCTTCAATACATTGGCAATAAACAGTGAAACATCGAATGCAGAGAGTCTGGATCATGTTAGTGGAATCATTAACACATTTGGTGGAAGAAGAAGCTCAAGCTAAATTCTTTAAAGAAGATTCCAACATGACAATGATCGCAGCAATTTGAGTCATGGTCATTAATGCCAATACAGTCAGAAGACTTAGTCCTAATAAACTCAACATGAAGAAAGTCTACACAAATTTTTGATGGAAATTTATGTAACATTAGTGGGACTAACTGGAGCACAAAAATTAGTGACACTAATTGACTGTACAGACAGACTTTGACAGACTGCATTTTAGCGCCAGAAAACGACAAAATAACGGCTAATTCCTGTCAGTCGCACCAGAAAGGTCTGAAACAACTAGTTTTCTATTTCTTCATATATATGCAAGTTCAAATGCTGTAGAAGCATGTAGAGACAATATGTAAAGGGTAGAACTTAGCCAAACTCTCCAAATGGCCTTTAAACCAAGAATTCTTCACTCCTATTATTTTTTTCCTTGGTTTTTTGGCTTGAGGTTTAGTGTGTTTATTGTCTAATTTTTATGTAAACCTCTTAGAGTTTAAATTGTGTAATGAGATCAGTTTTAAGATCATTGTACACATCTTCCCTATTATTGAGTTGGGTAAAAGAGTGTTGGGAAGACACTCAACAAGCTATGGAGCTTGGGTATGGAGCATGAGATTTGCTCAACTTGTAAAGGCGTGATGAAGGCCCGTTTAACTTCATTGGAACGGCGTGATGAAGGCCCGTAACTTCATTGGTTGTAAGAGATTGGATGGCTCGGTTGTGATGGCTTGGTGAAGGCCTTTAACTTCATTGGTTTAGTGGATTGGTTGAAATCCTTGGTGGCAATAGCCAAGGTAGAGGACGTAGCTTGATAAGCCTAATTTAATGCTTATTTTCTATATGATTTTGCCTTGTTTTGGTAGTCATAAGTATCTATTTAACCTCATACTTTCCATATTGTGTTTTCAAGACCATTTAGAGCCATTATTTAAGATTGTCAAGATTTGGTGCAATTTTGGATCAATTTGGAGAAATTACTGATTTTGGCCATTTTTAGCCCAGTGAGCTCATTGAAGCCCATTAAGCCTTGAAGGAAGCTTGAATCATTGAAAATCCAAATTTGATTTCTCAAGGCCCAATTTGCATATCTTAATGCCCAAAGAAGAGTTTCAAGCCCAATCAACAATTATGATACAGTAAATAATTGATGATTGGAGAAATTCCAAATCCTAGCCAAAGAAGGATTCACAAGTGCAGTTTCGGTAGGAAAATCATATCTTTTGATGCAGTGCTCAGAAAAATACATATAATATACCGTTGGAAAAATGATTTCAAGATCTACAAATTTGCTTTTGACCTCGAGAGCTAATTTTGATGGGAAGAAGGTCGATTTTGCCCTTGAAGTTTCTGGACAGATTTGACCAACTATCCTAATTGACTTGGGAATTGCTTGAACCGACTTGGAGAAGCTATGGACAGAATTTGTAGCCATAATTGATGATGTGGAGCACTCTAATTGGCCAATGAAGATGCTAATTTAATGATGATCTACTTCAACCAATCAAAGCTCATTACTTGGAGACAAAGTTGATGTAATTCCTAGATGAATTAGGACTAGATTGTAGATGTCTATCTTATCCTTTGTGCCACCTCATCTAAGGGTTGGTATTGATTGTCATAAGGCTATGATGTGTCTTAGGTTTGCCTATAAATACGTAAGATTATCTTAGGATTTGTCACAATTCACAATTACACAATCGAAGAACACAAGAAGTAAGTCGACTAAGGAAATTTTCCTTGGTTGTGTCAACTTCTTTTCGGTTCTTACCCTTGTCGACATCTTCAAGTATGTCACTTATGATTGCTTCAATCATGAGTGAGTAATTCTCTTTAATACTTTTCCCCTTTGAACCCTTGAGTTATGAATTAATTATTTTACACCTATGGAGAGATCTAGTGCTTTAATTTTATATCAGTCGATTGATGAATTGATGATAACCTATCATGCATATGTCGATTCTTCTATGTATGTACGATTGACTGGATTTGATTTGATGAATTAATCTCTTTGATAAACAAGTTTTCATGAAAACCCTGAATTTGTTGTTTAGATTTCTATAATTCAACTTGTTAAGTTACCGGCCTTAATGGATGGAATTTTGGTGATTATTGCTAGATTAGATTTGGTGAATAACTAGTAATTGAATCTAATTGTGAGTTGTAAGATTTAATATATTATAAAAAACAATAATTATAGGAAGTGAAAGTACTAAAAAACCTGTCAAAAGATTTAACCTTACTAATTTGATTACTATTTAGCTTGGTTTTTTCATTATTTCAATATTGATTTTTTCGTTATTCTCACAAATTTCTAAGGGTATTTTTGACTTTCTAACAATTTAATATAATATAACATATTTATAAGTGGTTTGGCTAAACGATCTAACATTATATAATTTTCTCTCCGGTTAATCCGATTAAGGTGATTTAACTGTCTATTAGAAGATTGTTCCATGATCTACAACTTTCATGAAGGATTCGAAAACTAAATTTAGTGTTTCAAGTATCAAAAATGCTTCCGAAAAATTCGTTGTTTCAGTTAACGGGAATAAACGGTCCACTTAATATTATATAACTTTTGTTCCAGAGGTCTGATTGAGATGATTCAAGTGTCTCTTGAAAGGTTTTTCCATGATCTACAACTTTCATGAAGGACTCGAAAACTAAATTTAATATTCAAGGTATAAAAAATGCTTCCAAAGAATTAGTTGTTTCGGTTAACGGAAATAGACGGTCTACTTAATATTACATAGTTTGTGCTTATGGTGGAAATTGGACCCATGAAGGATTTTTTTTTTCAAACTTCCCAAAATACTCTCGGTCTTTAACTCAAATAACAAAAAATCAAGCATGAAATGATCAAAATACCCCTATGAATATGTTCTTAGATTAATGAGGCTAATTCTTTAGACCGGTCTTTTCGTCGGATAATCTAAATTAATTGGTCATCATCCTCATTTGGCAAACCCATAAGTCACCAATAATATTTTGAGAATTGATTGGGGACTATTACATATCAAGTGCAAGAACATGTTCGCGCAGTGAAATGCGCGGGCTCTTACCTAGTTCAATGAATAACTAGTAATTGAAGTATTGAATTGGGTTAGGAATTGATCTTAAGTTGTGATGAATAACTAGTAATCATTAACTTATGTTTGGTATATCTATTGATCTTAATGCTTTATTGATTGCTTTAATTGGTGAATTACTAGTAACTAATTTTGGTAATTGATAAAAGATGTTTGATTAGGAATAACTAGTACTAATCTGATTTATAATTGATTATAGATTAGGATATTGAAGAAGAATAACTAGTATTCTGATTCCTTGCCAAAGACATGTTTATGGTTCTTAATAATTGATATGTTTTGATCTATGATTCATGGTGTTTATAATTAATTTGTGCTTAAGTGGGGATAAGTGGGGATGTATTGCTTTTATATTATTGTTTTCTATTTAATTGCTTTTGTGACAACCTTATTGCTTTCTTTATAATCTGTTGCTTTTAATCTATTTTCTTTCTTAGTTGTCTTGTGACAGTTAATTCAGATTGTTTCTTCTTTGTGCGATCGACCCTAACTTGCCCTATCTACCTGTTAGAGCGAGTTTGTTAGGTTTTTATTTTATGATTGTTTGACGACAATGATAATAATTTTGGCGCCGTTGCCAGGGAGGACAACAAAGCTGATTAATTGAATCAAGACAATATTAAGCCATCAACCATCTTCTTACCTCATCACATAACCCTTTTTTTATTCCTTTTCCTTTCCTTTTCCGATTTCTTTTTCCCCTAACGCTAATTTTCTTTTCCTTGCTTTCAATCCTTGCGATTTGGTCCCCTTGGAACCCTAATCACAAGAAATCCCTTTTCCCTCTTTTTGCTATTTGCGATTTCAACCCCTCATAAGCCCTAATCGCAATTTCTTTTTTTTTCCCTTAATTTTTGATTTCTTTGCTTGTAATTTTCGATTACAGTTGTGCTTTGATTTTTCTTGTTTTGTTTTGATAGATTTGGAAGCTGAATTGCTAAATTGATTTATGCAAACTAGATCAAGAAGCAGTGGCAATTTAGTGTACGAACCTGATATTGACAAATTGGAAAAGCAATTGAAGCAAAAGAGAAATTTCGAAAGAAATAGTGAAGAAGGAGAACCCTCAGTGACTAATTCTCAAGAGCATACACCCACCAATTCACCTAAATCAGTTGCATCTTCATCTACATCTTGTGCATCCGCTTTAAGGAATCTTTTTGAGATGGATGATCAACAACCAATCCAAAGAGTTCCAACTCTTAGAAAACTTGTAGCTCCGGACCTAGCCTTACAACCTTTGTGTATCACTTACACAGATGTTGAAGCACCGTTCGAGTTCAAATCTGGTTTTATACATCTCTTGCCGAAATTTGATGGATTACCTGGAGAGGATCCACATTGCTATCTGAATGAATTTCACATGACATGTTCTTCAATGAGACCACAAGGAGTTACTGATGAGCAAGTTAAGCTCAGAGCTTTTCCTTTTACTCTGGTTGATAGAGCAAAAGATTGGCTTTATTGTTTACCTGCTGGTTCAGTCATTACATGGCTGGATATGAAAAGACACTTTCTAGAGAAGTATTTTCCTGCACACAAGGTTTCCAACATTAGAAACAAAATCAGTGGAATCAGACAGAATCCTGATGAGAGCTTATATGAATATAGGGAAATATTCAATAGACTTGTTGCTTCATGCCCACACCCTGGAATTGAGTCTCATCTGCTTGTTCAGTATTTCTATGAAGATTTAACCGACCTAGAAAGACATGTGATTGATGCTGCTAGTGGAGGATCTTTGATGAATAAGACTGCAGATGATGCAAACACACTGATTGAAAGTATGGCAGCTAGTGCTCAACAAACTGGAATTCGAGACCCCAGAGTGAGAAAAGTAGCTAAAATTGCTCAATCATCATCTCATATGACTAGCATTGAACAAAGATTGGATTCTACTAACCTGCAATTGTCAAAATTAGCTCAACTAATGGAAAGCAAGGTTACTCCAAGTGTTCCCAAACACTGTGGAATTTTTTCTTTGGACACACATTATACCGATGCTTGCCCAACTCTTTTCGAAGATGACGTTGAGGAGATTAATGCAATTGGCACAAATTATACTTCTGGAGGGAGAGATCACCCCAATTTTCTCAGCCAAGACCCCCTTTTCCTCAAAAGCCGCAAGGTGATTCTTCTAGACTTGAGGATAATGTTACTCGAATTGCTTGATCGCAATTTGAATTTCAAAAGATTGCTCAAGATAGATTCAATCAAGTGAAGACAACTGTCAACACTATAATTGAAGAGATGGGAAAATTGGTAAACGAAGTCAGAGATGTGAAATTGCAAGGCCAAGCTAGGACACCTGCTCAATCAAAAGTCAATCCCAAAGAAAACGTAAGCTCAATTGCGTTAAGAAGTGGGAAGATGCTAGACAAACCTTTACTTGTCAAAGCATATGAAGAAGAGCAGAAGAAAGCATCAATGCCGAAACCTGAAGAGTTAATTGAAGCTGTTGAAATTGACACCGAAGTTAATGGTGAACTTGCCACCAATTCAAAGAAAGTGGAGAAGGAAATTCTTCCTGAAAAGCCTAAATCAGCACCATATCATACAAGAACCAAAAAGAAGAATGAGATTGATCCTGTCATCTTGGAGATATTCAGCAAAGTTGAGGTGAATATTCCACTTTTGGATGCTATTCAACAAATTCCTAAGTATGCAAAGTTTCTCAAGGAGCTATGCACCAATAAGAAGCGTTTGCAAGGTAAGATTTCTGTTGGAGAAAGCACTCTGCTATAATTCAAAAGGAATTACCTCCAAAGCTAAAGGATCCAGGTATGTTTTCTATCTCATGTTCAATTGGTTAAGGTAAGATAAATAATGCTATGTTAGACTTAGGAGCTTCTTTAAGTGTTATGCCTTATACCACTTATTCTGCAACTGATGTTGTGCTCCAGTTAGCCGATAGATCTTTAGTGAAACCTAAAGGAGTTTTAGAGAATGTGTTAATCAAAGTTCAACACCTAATATTCCCTGTGGATATTTATGTGTTGGAAATGGAGGAAGATGACTCTAAAAATCATTGTCCTTTATTACTAGGAAGACCTTTCTTGAAGACTGCACACACTAAATTGATGTCTTTAATGGATCATTAACAATGGAAATTGATGGAGATATCATAAGCTTTCATGGTTTAAAATCACCATCTAACTCCATTGATCCATCTTTTGATGTTAATTCCATCGACATGGAGAAATCAATTGAAGATGAAATTGAAGAAAAACTCACCATGGCATCCTTATTCAAGGAATTCATGAGCTTCATTGTGGAAAAATTTAATTTTTCCCAACCCTTTGGAGAGTGAATTTGAGCAAAGTCTAGCTCAAAGACTTTAAACAAAGCGCTCATGGGAGGCAACCCATGCTAACTAATTACTAATTGTTTTTCTTTATTTTTGTTTTCATTTTTGCATTTAGGAAAAATTCATGCTTGATGCTTGTTTGCAAAACTAGGAATTGGAGAAGCACACCACAATTGGAGGGAATTGAACTCGCCATCTAATAAGCTTCTCTAATCCCTAATCTCTTTAAGTTTACTTGCTCTTAATTGATTGGAATTTTTGCTTGCTTAATTCCCTTGATTTTTTTGCTAGTTCGATTAAATTGATTTTTGCTTGCATGTTATTATTGCTTGAATTTAGTTTATGCATTTAGATTAGTTGCATTTGCATATTTTCTATGGATAGAATGAAGTCAATTTCATCTCATTGCTTAAGGAAAAATTGAGAGCAAATTGAGAATTTTTAAGCTATTAAGAGACCAAAATTGGACATGAAATCTTGATTTTGACAAAATTGGATGTGTTCAAGTTAAAGAATTCAAGTTGAAGTAGTTAATTTTGGATTTGAAGAAATAATTTTGCAAGAAAAATTATCAATGAAGTGATCAAAGCATGTCGCGGGTTTGGATGGCAAAAACAGCAAATCCTAATCCCGATAGGACTAGGTGACCAGCCGACATTGAAGGCCAATTTCGGGTAGGAATTTAGGTTTTCTCAATTGAAGGAGGGATGTCCTAAACTGACATACCAACTGTGCCTTTAAAAGAAAACCTTACCTTGTCTTGCTTCACATATGGAGAAATCGAAGCCTGAAGTAGCCTGCTCGACGCAAAAGTTTGCTGGCCAGATTTTTGGACAGCCTTGTGACACCATTTTGCCGTTTGATTTCTTCATCCTTGCTTGATTTTTGCACCATAAAAAGCCACTACACTTTAGTTCCATCTACCACCTACCTCTATTGATCGAAAATCCAGCAACTCTTGCACCCAAGAGTGAAGCAAATCAGCCCTAAAGTAGCCTGTTTGCAAGTCGATACACCCCTTCATCGACTTGAATTTTTGCTTTGTTCATTGCCGATTGTTCTTGAATCCAAAACAACCTCTTTGCTTGTTATTTTTGACCCGAAACACACCCTTACCATACTTCTATCTTTGCTTTACCCAATTGATTTGAAATTTAACCACCATGGCACCGAAAAGAGAACTCCCAAGGACCCGAACCTTCCCTCTTAGCTCACATGCTGAACCCTATGCTTCTAGTGGTGATGAATGGGAAGATAATCAAATTGTTGATTTTCCCAATACTTTTATTGATGATGAAGCTGAAAGATTGTACCATGCTAGAGCTAAAGTACCCATTGTAATTGAGAACTATCCCGCCAAGAAGATTAATAGAATTTGAGGATTTCCGAGATCTTTCAAGCTTATGGTTGGAAAAGTTTGCTTGAATTGAAGGGTGATTTTTATACGAATATGGTGAAGGAATTCTATGCTAACATGGGTAGATATAGACCATTTGGAGATGATCTCACAATTCGAAAAATGGTGAAAGGGAGGAGAATTGAGGTGAGTGAGAAAACTCTTGTTAGACTACTTGGAATAAGCAATCAAGGTAATCTTTTCAAATTTGATGATTTTGGAGGAGAAAAGAGAAACTTGTTTGATATCTTTTGGTCTAAGAATGTTGCTTTGGAAAACTTTGAAATTCCATATGATTGTCACAAAGGTGATGTTAAGTTGGAGAGAATAAAGCCAAGAGATAGGGTAGTGATGTACTTGATACACCACAACATACTCCCTAGGTCTTTGAATTCTCAACATAAGGCTTCAATTGAAGACTTGTATATTGCCGATGCTATGTGTTATGGACAAGAGAAGACTAAGCTGATTCCCATGGCTAGACTTATTTTGAGTAAGATGTGGGATTTTGCTACTTCTAGTGATCCTCATCAATGTTTGGGATACCCACTTATCATTAGTGGAACTTTGAGAAAGAAATCTATTTTGCCTAGTGAAGGAGAAGTTACTAGTTCTTACAAGAAGAATTTCTTAGGAAATATTACCATGTTCAACCTAGTTATGAAACAAGATTCTTTTGAAAATTGGTTCAATGTTGAAAGAGGAAGTTGTTCTAATGATCAAGAGCCGAAACACATGGAAGTGACAAGGAATTTGGAAGATCAAGTTAAGGTTGTGGAAGTTAACAAAGTTAATGCTACCTCTACTTCATAGGATCTTGCCAAAGAGATGGAGTTGGATGTCAAACTTTGGGGACTTGAGATCTATTTGAAGAAAATTGGTGCGGCATTGGAAGAAATTCAAAGTCAAAATCAAGAGTTTCATAATTTGGTTCGCAATATGATTTCTGATTTCACCAAAGAGCAAAGGAAGAATTGAATGACTTCTATCCTAGAAAATTAATTTAGGTTGCATGTTTATTTTTCTTGTTTGCATATCAGGATTGCATCTTAGATTTAATTTTCCTTGTTTGCATGTTTAATTTTCTTGCTTATTAGTTTAATTGTAATTTTTCTTTTTAAGAATGATTACTGAATTTTTGCATATTCTATCTTTCAATTGTTGATTTGAATTGCCATATCTTGCTATTGATTGATTGAATTGCAATTATTTGTTAGTTGATTGATAGATTGTTTGTTTGTTTGTTAATAATTCACCCACTTAAGTACTCCATTTAACCAATGTGTTTGCTAATCTTGTTTCAAATTCCATTTTTTTCTAAAACCCCTCTTATGAGTTTTAAGTCAAATTTTCGTTTTTAACTAGCTTACACATTGAGGACAATGTGTCATTTAAGTGTTGGTTAGGGGGATGGGGGGGAATGATTTAGAAAATCTAAAAACTTTTGTTTTTGATAGAAGAGAATGAATAAATAGACTAATTACATATCTTGTTTTCCATATGTCTTGAATCATTGATTTGATTTCAAAAATTGAGTGTTTAGCATGATTTAGTTCTTGATTTGAGATTACTTTTCAAGCCTTGCTATGCTTATGATATTATTCACTTCTATTTGCATGTGAGAATATGATGTTTTCATTCAAAAATAGAAAGTTTATTGATTGTTACTTGTTTTAGATTGCTTGCATAATTCATCCATTGGATGTTTTGTTCATACTTGATATTTTTGCACACATAGATTCTTTGATCTTACACCAATTCTTATACCCTTTGGAAACCGATCCCTTGTTCTTAAATACCTATCTTTTACACTTTATTTTCTCTTGTTCTCACCATCTTTGCTAAATTGAAAAATCCTTTTCTTGGCTTGATAAGTGAAAAATAAGTGTGGAGGAATTGTTCCCACAATTTTGAAGGCTTAGTATTGAAAATTTGCTTCTTCCATAAAGGAATATAAAAAAAAGGTTGTTCTAAGGGAGAAAAAAGCATTCAATTAGCTATTCCCTTAAAAAAATGGATAAAAGAACAATTCCTTGGAAGCAAAAAATTGAAGCCGAATGAAAGAATAAAAGTGTTTGATTTGAGGCAAACTTGGGTTATTAAAGCCTTATACACCCAAAACCATTTTTGAGCCTAAACTTCTATCTTTTACCCAATCTTTCATCCTTAATCATTGAATCTAATTCTACATGTGTGTGATATATCTTGTGTGACTTGAAATTTTTTTTCTTAGAAAACCTTGGATGGATGTGTTAGTATCTATTGTTTAAGTACCTTTCTTTTGACTATGATGAAGTTGAATGGAAGACTTATTCTTGATATGCATTTGAAATTGAATGATGATTTTGCATAGAATTGATTGAGAATTGATTTCTTTGAAAGGTTATTTCTAGCTAATTGACCGAGTCGTTGAACAATCACAAAATAAATCCCCACAAACCAATAACTAATAGCTAGGGCAAGTAGGGGTCGAATCCCACAGAGAAGGTGGAAACAAATTAAATCCAAATTACACTAAAGAAAGTCTTACCAAAGGGGATTTTTATGGGTTTTTCAAAATAGGCAAATTAAACTAGAACACAATAAAATAAAATTAAACTAAGATCTAGAAAATAGTTTAATAAAAACAATGGATTAAAAACATACTTCTTCTCCTTTAGGTAATTATTTTGATCTAATAAATCATGGATCATGGACACAAAACATTGATTTGACTTAAATTGCAATCAATTAAGAATTATAGATTACCCCAAATCGATATATAGCCTAAGACGTACACATCAATTTTCATTGGAATAAAATAATCCTCTTAACATCTTAAACAACTCCACTTGAATAATTGGTATATGAGAGGAATACTCAACCCTCCAACATGCTAATAAAATCAATCTGCATCTCGCAAAAACCAATTTCTATTGTTTCTAATCAAGCATCACCCTGTGAACAATCATAGAACAAGCATTAAGATTTACTTTTCCGCATGCATGATAAATCAATACCAAACTCATCTACATCTATTACCATCTCGACCTATAGATTTCAACAAGGTTTGATAATCCCATTGAACCTAGGACTCCTAGAATTAACAACTGTCACTTGGACCAACATTAGCTTGACTCAAGCCAACTTGAATCTAACTATAGCATTCATAAATCTCAAGATAAGTTGCGCACCAAATCAATCAAAATATGAACACATAAGATGAAGTACATGGATAAGAAACATATTCAAACAGAAAAATCAAATTATTAAGAACAAAAGTCTCACCATAGATTCATTGATCAAAAATACCTAAGGAAAAGAAGTATAAGAGTTTACCTACTCATGGATTGTTTCCAATCCATGAGAGGCTGGAAAACTTACAAAGAAAATAGGAAGAGAAGAGGGAGGCGGCGGCCTCCTCTTCAAAACCGCAAATCCTAAGAATATTGTATGTGTGTATAAGTCTTCTATGTATGCTTAGGGTTTCTAGGATAAGAGGGTATATATAAGGGGTTGCCTAGAGTTTAATTTAGAGTTATAGCTGACTTAAACTAACCCTAGGGACGTTCTGGGCTGTTCTTCATATCTTCAAGCTGACCCAAATAAGTTATATGGGATTAACGATCAAAAACGCAAGTCAGGCCCAAAACAGATTCTGTCCGCAGACTTCAAAGGCATTTCCGTCCATGAAAATGTCAGATCTGGGCTCGACCAAAACATGAAAGTTTTAGCTCTTGGAGTTAGCTTTCCAACGCATCTTCATACGCCTCATTTGGAGCTCTGAATCAAAAGTTATGGTCGTTTTCCCGAACTGTCGCCAAATCTGGAAAGTATTGAAGTAGCTTCAAGAGGAAGTGACATGGAAGTGTCGACGCTGGCTACTGGGCGCGCGCGGAACAAGGATCCCGACTCCACCTGGGCGCCCACATGGTTGCCTTGAGCACCCATGTGGTTTGCCTGAGAACCCAGGTGGGCAGTGTCACGACTCCAGCTGGGTGCCCACATGGTTTGTCTGAAGACCCATGTGTTTCGCCTGATCACTCAGATGGACTGTGTCATAGCTCATCACCTTGACATGTCTTCTTGCCTTGAACTTGTCTTTGCTCCTTTGCCTTGAAAACACCAAGCAATCAACTTTATGACTTTGATAAGCATATAATTGACTCTTCAAGCTCTTCAATTATGAACATAATGGCTCCATTCTTCATCCAAAACTTCCTTGGAAAATATTTGTGTCATAAATCATCCAAAAAGGCTCTACAAAGGTACAAAATTGATGATTTTGCACTTTTCTTCTTGTCAACACCTATGAACACAATTATAACCAATATAAGGCATAATCAAGCATAAAACACTCAAAAAGCATATGAAAAAGCTAATAAAAAGGTGTATGATTTTGGTCTGATCACTAATTGCTTGATTATGGAAATTGAACATACTGATTTTTTACTAGGTTGTTCTATGCTATGATATGTCTTAAAAGAAAAATTCTCTCTTTTCTATCATGTTTTAAATGTTTGTGGGTATCGTTCTAGTTAAGTAAACCCTCAGGTGACTATAACATCTCATGTTTAGACATATCCAGCTGGTTTAAAGGCTTGTGTCATGTGCTATATGCCACCGTACACCTACGAAAGTGGAATCTTTTTGTTTCGAGTCAGAGTCTGTTATTTCTAATCATTTTTCTAACTTTGAGTTGCACACTAATTTTTGTTAGGGACTAACAAAAGTTGAAGTGTGCGGGAAATGTAATAAGTCCTAATTTAATGCTTATTTTCTATATGATTTTGTCTTGTTTTGCTAGTCATAAGTATCTATTTACCCTCATATTTCTCATATTTGTGTTTTCAGGACCATTTAGAGCCATTATTTAAGATTGTGAAGATTTGGAGCAATTTTAAATCAATTTGGAGAAATTACTGATTTTGGCCATTTTTAGCCCAGTGAGCCCATTGGAGCCCATTAAGCCTTGAAGGAAGCTTGAATCATTGAAGATTCAAATTTGATTTCTCTAGGCCCAATTCACATATCTTAATGCCCAAAGAAGAGTTTCAAGCCCAATCAGCAATTATGATGCAGTAAATAATTGATGATTGGCATAATTGCTGATTGGAGAAATTCCAAATACTAGTCAAAGAAGGATTAACAAGTGCAGTTTCGGTAGAAAAATCATATCTTTTGATCTAGAGCTCAGAAAAATGCATATCATATACCGTTGGAAAATTAACTTGAAGATCTACAACTATGCTTTTGACCTCGAGAGCTAATTTTGATGGGAAGAATGTCGATTTTGCCATTGAAGTTTCTGGACAGATTTGACCAACTATCCTAATTGACTTGGGAATTGCTTGAACCGACTTAGAGAAGCTACAGACAGAATTTGTAGCCATAATTGATGATGTGGAGCACTCAAATTGGCCAATGAAGATACTAATATAATGATGGTCTACTTCAACCAATCAAAACTCATTACTTGGAGACAAAGTTGATGTAATTCCTAGATGAATTAAGACTAGATTGTAGATGTCTATCTTACCCTATGTGCCGCCTCATCTAAGGGTTGGTATTGATTGTCATAAGGGTAGGATGTGTCTTAGGTTTGCCTATAAATACGTAAGATTGTCTTAGGATTTGTCATAATTCACAATTGCACAATCGAAGAACACAAGAAGTAAGTCGACTAAGGAGATTTTCCTTGGTTGTGTCGACTTCTTTAGGGTTCTTACCCTTGTCGACATCTTCAAGTATGTCTCTCATGATTGCTTCAATCATGAGTGAGTAGTTCTCTTTAATACTTTTCCCCTTTGAACCCTTGAGTTATGAATTAATTATTTTACACCTATGGAGAGATCTTGTGCTTTAATTCTATATCAATTGATTGATGAATTGATGATAATCTATCATGCATATGTCGATTTTTCTATGTATGTATGATTGGCTGAATTTGATTTGATTAATTAATCTCTTTGATAAACAAGTTTTCATGTTAACCCAGGATTTGTTGTTTAGATTTCTATAATTCAACTTGTGAAGTTGCCGGCCTTAATGGGTGGAATTTTGGTGATTATTGTTAGATTAGATTTGGTGAATAGCTAGTAATTGAATCTAATTGTGAGTAGCAATATTTAATATATTCAATGAATAACTAGTAATTGAAGTATTGAATTAGGTTAAGAATTGATCTTAAGTTGTGATGAATAACTAGTAATCATTGACTTATGTTTGGTATATCCATTGATCTTAATGCTTTATTGATTGCTTTAATTGGTGAATAACTAGTAGCTAATTTTGGTAATTGATAAAAGATGTTTGATCAGGAATAACTAGTACTAATTTGATTTAAAATTGATTATAGATTAGGATGAAGAAGAATAACTAGTATTCTGATTCCTTGCCAAAGACATGTTTATGGTGCTTAATAATTGATATATTTTGATCTATGATCCATGGTGTTTATAATTAATTTGTGCTTAAGTGAGGATAAGTGGGGAAGTATTGCTTTTATATTATTGTTTTCTATTTAATTGCTTTCGTGACAATCTTATTGCTTTCTTTATAATCTTTTGCTTTTAATTTATTTTCTTTCTTAGTTGTCTTGTGACAGTTAATTCAGATTGTTTCTTGTCTGTGGGATCGACCCTAACTTGCCCTATCTACTTGTTAGAGAGAGTTTATAAGGTTTTTATTTTATGATTGTTTGACGACACGATCATAGGTCATGAGGACCGAACCTTTATAAATGAGCTTGCATTGTCTACTCTCTAAACCCTTAAGTTGAATTATGTTCTCACTAAAAGCTTCAACAACTCTATCATTTCTCTTATTTGTTGAGTATTTTCTTAAGTCCTTCCCTACTCAAACACACCTTTTTCTTGAATAGTTTCCTACCAAAGCACTCATATCTTTATCCTCTAAAGACTTCAAGTTACACTTGAAATCATCTACAAACATTCATGATTGATGTTCAAGTCTGAATCAGTGTCACTGGAATTTTACAGAATCTGCTGTCATTCTTATGTATTGCTCGCACTAATAGCAGGAGCTTGAATTAGTGTCACTGAGAAATTACAGAAGTTTTTATCATCATTCGCATTAACAGCAGAAGCTTCAAGAGTTTTTGAAGAAGTGCTATTCACCACCACTCTAGCACTGCCCTACGGGACCAACACGCCAAACAATTCATGATTTGTCTCAAAAGCTAGTTTCGACATCAAAAGCCAACACAATCTGAAAAACTATTATTTATGTGCTTTTACGTTTAAAAATTGTTTTTAAGCATATTAAATTATTAAAATTCACATAAACTAATTTTCTCTTTCTTTTCTTTTTAAGTTTATATCCTTTTAAGTCATTTTACTTTTATATCATACTTTTTCATCATAATACGAAACACTAATAACAATTTTCTACCGCAATTTTCAAGTACTCTTTAAAAGTGCTAAGCCTATAATTTTACTATATTTATATAATTTTTTTGGTATTGTTGGGTTGGAAATTAAATATTAGGGTCGGACTTGTATGATTGGGCTTTTGGAGAAAATGAATTAATTTTAAATTGGGCTTAAACTTAATTATTTGGGCTTATGAACCCTTGGTAGTTAATTAAGGAAGTTAATCATGGTTATTAAGTGAGTTAATGGCTGGTTAACACTTTAAACGGGAACAAATTAAATGCAATTCACATGTTGAAATAAATGTGGATGAGTGGTTAATTAACCACTAATTTGGACACTATAAATAGGAGTTTTTCTTATGTCCAAAGGGTTGGCAAATTTATCAAAGACAAGAAGTCAAGAAAATCTCATAGTTTTCTAGAATTTTAGAAGTAACCCTTAAAAGTAGATTACTTTGCAAATTAGGAGTAGTTCCCTTAACTTAGATCTTATTCAAGCTCTTGTATTTAAGCATCTGAGATCATTGAATCTCACCCCTTTTGTATTTTCCTAGTGTTCTTAATAAATTTCTTAGCACAATTGCAATCTCTTATTTAGATTTTGATTCCCCACTCTTGCATAGAAGAAATAAGGGTGAGAACCCTTACATTTTTCACCTCAAACAGGTATATTAATAAGTTAATCTTGTTCGAGCTTGGTCGGCTCATTATAGGGATAAATCTCCCCCAACAATGATTTTCTCTATTCATAAGACTCGAACTCGAGATCTTGCTTAGGAAGAACAAGAACCACTTGAACCAACTACTCTCCCGTCCCTTTATATCAGTCACCCATCCTTGTCTCTTTTTATCTGTCACCTTCCAACATAAAATACTTTGTATCCCAAATTACCCTTATTTAATTCTTGTCTCTTTTTCTTGAAAAGTGTTGTTAATTAAATTCTATGTAATACTAGTATATGGAAAAGTGGGGTGGAAGGGGTATGAAAAATAAATTATGAGAGATGTAATGAAAGGTAATTTAGGAAAGTAAATAAAAAAGTTGTTGAATTTATGAATTAAACTAACTTTAAACGATTTTCTTTGTTTCTGAAAAACAGCCACATATAAAAGGGATTGACAAAGTACTTGTTAATGCTTATTCTTAATTAATTAATTAATAAGTCAAAAGCTTTATAAAAAATAGAAAAATGATTCTTGCCCGTCTGTCTTACCGCCAAGCATCTCCCACCTGTCTTTTTTTTTTAGAAATAAAATATGAAATTAATAAGAGGATTTTTGCATTTTCATTCTTTTTATTAATTTGATTTTTAAGAGTAAATTATGAAATTAAAGATTTTTTATTATAAAGTTTTAGAAATAAGATATAAAACTAATTTCACTAAGTTTAGACTCAAATTAAAATTTTATTTTTATTTTAAGGGTAAATTTCAAAATTAATAATTTACGAGAGGGGTACCCCGCGCTTGCGCTACGGGGATTTTTTAATGTGGGTAAACTTCTTTGTACCTATTATTTGTTTTTGTTGCGCCAAAAATCTCTTGCTAGAGTTTTCGCGGAGAATTCTTTATGACAACATAGGGGCGTGCCAGTCAATTTGCTGAAATTGACAAAGAGGTTGTAAAAACTGGATCTGGTGCGCGGAGCAGCAGATTAAAAGATCAAAACGATTGTGAGGACTGGATCAAAGTCACACCGGAGCATTTAAATCATTGGATCCACAAACAATTGTTCTTCATAACTGGGTCTTCTTCTTCTTCCTCTAACTGGATCAGATCTGTGAGATCTGTTCTTGATTGAATTTGAAAGAAAATAACAATTTGATTGTTATTGATGAAAGAGAAACACGAATACAGTGTTTTTGTGTTCGGAGACAAGATTGAAACAAGAGAAAAACACTAAAAGAGTGTTTGGATGTCCTGAGAAAGGATCTAAACAAGAAAAATATGAAGAACGAGTAAGAATTCGTGATGAACAAGAGGAAAATGGCGCAGAGCCAGAGAGAAAATAAGCATGGAGCTTGGTTTTTTGCGCGGAGCAAGTTTGTAGCTTCAGGAGCTGTGAATGTGTGCTTGAAGCTCTGGAGTTGATCCCTTTATATAGGGGGCGGCATGGGCCTTGCATTTAATGGGCCTGACTTGTTGAAGAAGGCGAAATCTTCCTCCTAGGTAGATGACAGCTTCCAGGAAGGCGCAGTGAAACTTCCTTCTCCTTCCGATTGCTTCCAACTACTAGGGAGAGGGCAAAATAGATGTTAGGGTGCCACTCTGCTTGGATGGGAGATGGAAATCTTCCTCCTGGATAGTTGATGATAATCTTCCTTCTTCCTATCACACTGCAGCAGGCCTTCGTTGCTTCTTTTGTGCTGAAATCAGTTGATTTGACTAAGTAGTGGTTTCCTGACATCATGATTTGGACTTTGATCATCAAAGCCACGAAATTATTCATACTTAGTCATATTTTGATCTTCAAATCATGAAAATAACACTTAGTTAAGAAAATGGCTTAAACCGGGGTGACAAAGCCATATGTCCTTAATTGAAAAGAATGCAAAAGTTGCAAACGAAGTCAGAATAAGCCAAAATTTCACCAGTAGGCTTAGATTATCTCCATAAGACTATGGAAAAAATTTCAAGTGAATTCGAGCTCTCCTTCATGGTGAACTTGGTTTCACTCCCCAAAACGTTCTTAATTGAAAACCGGGCATAAGTTTTTACTCCGATGTCAGAATAGGATGAAATTTTACCAAGATGATCTACATAGCTCAAGGATCATCATGGTATTCTCCTTGGTAAAAATCGCAGCCTCTAGCCTCTTCAATTGATCAATTTTACTATTTTATCCTTAATTGAACAAAATACAAAGTTGCAGTTTCGCCTCCCGGGGAGGGGAACAAGGCTAGGCGATTTCTCCACTATAATTGGTCGACTATGTTGAGGAGGTGTGAGGTTGAAAATCTCATGCCTCTCTCACGTGCATAGATGTTTTCTTTGCTGACAAACTTTAGCTCTCTGCCTCCTTCCTGCAGGAAGAGAAAAATATCTCTCAGCAGGGCGGAAGGCGGCCTCTCCTCTACATGGGAGACGACTTGGGTCTTACTATGTATGTCCATGAGGTATTTGGAATATCAAAGGAAACTGCTTCTGATTGATTTTCTCTGCCACTCACCTATTTTTGGGCGGTATATATGGAAATAATAATAATAATTTCGAAATTATTATTATTTATTAATAATTTCGGCCTTAATTAATTAATTATAAGATTTTTCTAATTCAATTAGAATCAGGGTGGTGCAGAAACTAAGTTTCTTCATGATTTGAAATCAAATCTTGACCACTCATCTTGATATAAATCATGTTAAGACCAATTTACCCTCAATTGTAAATTGAGGTATAAATAGTTTTGTAAGTGTATACTTGTTTCCACACATAGTAATGTAATATATATCATCATAATATATTATATATCCTTCAAAAATAAATCCTTTAAAAATATACATTCTTAAATATTCTTCAATAATGGAGGAACGCAAAAATTAAATGAAATCCATTTCCCCAAAGACCTTCTCGAGTTCAATTTTGCTTCACTGTTTTTTTGTCGCTTCGGTTTTCTCGCTTGTGAGAAAAAATTAAAGGTCATTAAGTTAGTCTAGTGAATGTAAATATTGTTCACACCGTATCATATTTGGGCTCAATGAATTCAAAAATTTAGACCCAATAACCGATTATTCAATTTCACACTATTAATGGAGTTAGATGAGTATAGATTTCAGGAAAAGAAAAGATGAGTATAGACTAAAAATAGTGATTTAGCAAAACAAAGCCTTCTATAACTCTTCTAATTACCAAAAAAAAACCAAAAAGATGAGCAAGTGTTGAAAGGATCATTTGTCCTTGATAGTCATTAATAAATTGTCCTTGACAATTAATATGGTCCATTAAAACACACTAATGTGTGTGAATATAGTTAATCATCTAAAAATAATCAACAAAACCGAAATTTACTTTTATAACCCAATAAACCCAACACAAACCACATAAGAACATAAGGATTATTGAGTAATTAGTCAAGGGAGAAAAGACCAATACAGGGCGAAAAGGTTGTTCCAGATTAAAAGTTGAAAGGGGCTGTGAGCAATTTCACCTGGTTACAACAAATAATGGGTAAGATATATTGTTATAGGGTTTTAGAAATAAAATACAAAACAAATTTCACTAAATTTAGCCCCGAATTAAAATTTTATTTTTATTTTAAGGATTAATTCCATAATTTATAACTTATTATTATAGGGTTTTAGAAATAATATATATAACTAATTCAGTGAGTTAAGTCCAAATTAAAATTACAATTTTATTTTAAAGGTTAAAAAAATTAAAATTTATAAAGAGTGTATTAGGACCAATAAAACGTCAAAAGGGAGCATCTTGCAGAGGGTAGCAAAATTGAAAAAATTAAGTCAAGCTACTCCTCTTTTCCTTTATTATCATTATTTTTTGTTTCCTTAAAAACTATTGCTAAAAATTATTACTGTACCCACCGTGCGTTAGAACAACCGGCCAAGCATTATTTAGTGATTGTCTACGAAGTACGAAGCTTCCGAATTAATTAAGCTTTTTTAGGTGGTTTATTAGTTGGCGAAATTAGTGATCCTTTCCGGCGGTAAAAGTGGAGCGACCATAGCATTTTGCTCCTCTAACTGAAAAAATATGTAATTTGGTATCTCAACTGGAGATAACAGGACAATTAGGTTCTTTTCGTTAGTAGCTGTCTAATGTGCCGTTAAACCGTCCAACGTGACAGTGACGCTGTCAAATATGCTGACATGTCATCTGCCATGTCATATTTTTTTATTAAAAAAATTGGGTCAGGAATCTAATTGCTCAATTAACTCAACTTCAGGGACTCAATTGCTCACTAAGTTCACTTCAAGGACCCATTTGCACATTTGCCCCTAATTTTTGTTTTTTTAATAAAATAAAAATTCATATTTTCTTTTTTTTTCCTTTAAAAAAACATTTTTTCTTTTCGTTTTTTTTTGAAAAAAAATTAAAAAAAAAGAGAGAAGAAAATGATTTTTTTTTAAATTTTGGTACTATCTCTTTTAATTTTGTTAAAAAAAATGACAAATATTTTAGCCCATAATATTGGCAAATCTGAGTGTAAATTGGGTGACCAAAGGGTGTGGTTGGGTTATTTACCCTTTCATATTTGTAATCCAACTCCTTGATTAATGAAAAAGTAGCCCGTTTAAACTAAAATAAAAAAGAATATATAGTAAATCAAACAAATCAAATTATTTTTTCATCGGTTAAATTACAAAAAGATTTTATAATTTTGATAATTACTATCCTTTTGTTTCTGGTAGAAAGCAGAATTTCTTTGAAAGTGATATCTTTTCTTCTTAAAAATTATATATTAGGTTGTGAGTGCTTTTTTTTAAAAAAAATTTTAGTCGTTTTATAAATTAACTATTATTAAGTAAAACATTATAAAAAGGACGGATTAAAATAAGAAACAGTCAGGGAAGAGAAACTTTGATATAATTGATTAATATATACTAAATATTGCCAATTAGATCATTTATAAATCTATTGTTGTTCCTATTTAATATATTAATCATTTCACCACGAGTTTTGGAAAAGAAGAAAATGATTTAAAAAAAACATAAAAATGAAAAAAATAAGAAAAAAAGAAAATATTTTTATTTTTATTAATAAAACAAAAAATTAGGGGCAAATGTTCAAATGGGTCCCTGAAATGAACTTAGTGAGTAATTGAGTCCTTGAAGTGGAGTTAATTGAGTAATTGGGTCTCTGACTCATTTTTCAAAAATATATATTTTTTTAAAAAATAATTTTTAATCAAAAAATATGACATGGCAGATGACACGATAGCATATTTGACAGCGTCACTACTACGTCAGACGGTTTAATGGCACATTGGACGACCACTAATAAAAAGGACCTGATTATCCGGTTATCTCCACTTGAGGGACCAAATCTTACATATTTTTCCATTTGGCGGACCAAAATGCTATGGTCGCTCCACTTGAGGGACCTATTCTATACTTTTAGCCCTTTCCGGCTCCTGCATATCATCGACTAATGAATTTATTAAGTGAAATAAAAAAATATAGTAGGAGAGGGAAACCAAATTATGGTTTTGTTCAATCCAATCTTGTATGATTTTGTTCATTTAATTATTTTAACCAAATTAAGTTGAGAATGCATTAATAAGTGATACAATGTGCCATGCTTATTTTGTTTCCCCCAAATCATCTCTTTTTTGGTTGTAACACAAAACCTCAAATTCATCACTTGTGATGTGTATGGGTTAATTGGGTTTAAATGAAAAGCATGAGATGCTGCTAAATTGGAAAGCCAACAGGGACAGAGGTGGAAACTGTTCAAACAACAATATGATCATTGTTGATTAATAGCATATATATAAATTAGATGCCTATTTTGTGACACCATTAAGCCAAAAAGAACCCATCAGCCAGAGTGAGCTTTCCGACGGGTACAAAATAATATAGCAGACTACTAGTAGCTAGTTCGATATTAGCTGTGCTAATGACTAATCCCAATTTTCATGGATTGGTAGATGAATGCCACATTCTTTCACAAGAATTCCACCTTGCGGCTCAATTGAAACTTCAATTTCATCTCCTTCGTCTGTAATCATATAATAAAAAATATGAGGATTCAAATAAGCCACCCAGGCATGATCTTTACAGATCTTCCAATCAGCATCAAACGATGACTTCTTCCTTGACTTATCAAAAGTTTCAGAGCCCTTTGTTTTATTCTTGAGAGATAGGATAAGAAAAGGAAGAGTCCTTTCCTGATCTTCACAGTATTCTTCATTGACCGGATGCATAATTACACATATAATCATAGCTCTAAATTGACCAATTGGAGTTGAAGGCATACAAAACAACACTGTGGATCCGACTTGATTATAATCGAACCAATCTGGCACTTTTCTTGCTGGGAAGCAAGCTTCCAAATACTTCCACTTGGATTGAAACCGCAACTCCTAAAATATAGGAAACAATTATGAATATGCATTAAGGAGGAGAGAGCGTGTTTAACTTTAACCAAAAAAAGAAAAAGAGAGAGAGAAACCTCTAGATCATTATTACGGTAAGTATAGGCCCACCAACCTACTGATCCGCGATTTCTTGACATCCGACGAACATTCCACCCTTGAAGGTCAATTGTCGTGCAACAATTAGTGATGAAGATATGAAATAGATGATGATGATGAGGTATTGCTAAGTTTGGATATCTTTCGGTTGACCTGCATTGTTGTGCTTCAAAGAACTTTAAATTAGGAGGAATCTCTTCAATAGATTGAAGGTTTCTACAGTCACTCAACTTGAGCTCCTTTAACGTAGGGTGGTCGTTGATTCCAGCTGGTAGTTTACAAAAATTGTTTCCCCCTAAATTCAAATCCTTCAAAAATTGGAAACTCCTAAAATCAATCGCAATTTCATTGTCACGCAAGTTCCGGTCACGAAGATTAAGCTCTCTTAATGAGGTTAAATGAATGAAGGTTGCGGGCAGCAGCAAAGAGGAAAACGTCGCACTTTTTGGTGAGACCCATGATGAAAAGAAAGATAACCAAGACGTAGATGGTAACGGCTCTTTAAGGCCAGCTAAAGACAGATTCTCCAGATTCTTTAAATGTCCAATTGAAGTAGGCAACTCTGTAATTGCAGATCCGTCAGCAAAAAGATCTCTTAAAGCTTTCAACTTACACAAATGCCCTGGCAAACTGCTAAGTTTGGAGCAACCATTGAGATTCAGAGTCTCAAGAGATGTTAAGTTGCAAATGTTGTCTGGAAGTTCCCTTAAGCTGTTGCACTTTGCGAAATTCAAGAATACAAGTCTTTCCAGATTTCCAATGGATTGGTGAACCTTGGTTAAACTTGTACAACCTTCAAGTTGAAGTATTTTCAGACTATTGCATCTACAAAAGTTTGGGGTCTCCACAAGATATATTGAATAACTGAGATCAAGTATTTCCAGCTTGTCTAGAAGCTGTGCAACAAGAAAAGAAGATAAAGAGACATTTAGTAATAAAATTAGAAATAATCTAAAAATAATATTGAAAGAAAATCAAATCCAATGGCATTTTTAAAAATTACTTTTATCCCCTTCCAAACACTTTTCAAGTTACTAAACCGCATGTCAAGAACAACTAGGCTGTCAAGGTCAAGGTTGGGTGGTAAAACTTGTAAAGAGCATCTATGCCAACAGAGCCATCTTAATTCCTTGGAAAATTTGTCATAGCATGTCGTGCTGAAATATACAGAGTTGATTTTCAGCAATCTTAAATTCATCATCTTTGCAAATGCTTCCGTCCTCAACACAATGGCATCTTCTTTGGCTGATACATCTAGACTAACACCTTCCACTGCCTTACTTCCCTAATAACAACAAGAATATTATCCTTAGTCAATCACAATACATATTAAGGTATTAAGGATATGCAATTAAAGATGTTTTTTAGTAATGCATTTAACTTTTACCGTGTGATTTCTTAGTACGTTTACTACGTCCTGATGGAACCACAGCCTGCTACGTTTTCCGATTTGATTAGGTGACATTTCCCGAACAATTTCCCTTCCCATGTCTCGAAGTAGGTCATGCATTTGTATCTTATTGTCATATTGGCCAATTGTTAGCAGGGACCTCTCAACTAGAACACTAATACCGATTACAGAAAAGAAGCCACAACCATTAAGTATTGTCATGACATATTCTTTTTCCATCCCAATAAAGAAGCATGCAATATCAAGAAATATGGCCTTCAATTGATCATCTAATGAATCAAAACTTATTCTAAGCTTACTCTGAATCTGGTCATGAGGTATTTGTCGTAATTTTTCCACCACACTTTTCCACTCAAGTTGGCTTCTTTTAAACAAAAAAGAACCCAAAACTTCGAGAGCTAGGGGAAGTCCTTGAACATGATCCAACACACTCTTGGAAAGCTGCAAGTAATCATCTTTCGGAGCAGGCCTCCTAAATGCATGCCAACTGAAAAGCTTGATAGATTCCCCAAGATTCAAGCTTTCAACTTTATATCTTCTATCCACCTCTATTTCCGTCAGCAAGCGTTCGTCTCTTGTTGTTACAATGATCCTACTCCCTAAACCGAACCACTTTCGATCCCCAACTAATGACTTCAATTGCGTTGAATCATCCACATCATCCAGAACGATGAAAACTGTCCGATAGCAAAGCCTTTCCCGGATCAAATTGATCCCCCTGTCAACATTATCTATCGTGATCATACCTTTCATATTTAGGATATCAGAAAGCAGTTGTTGTTGTATAGTAGCGAGGCCATTAGGTTGCTTAGAGTTATCTTTAATATCTGAAAGGAAACTACTTCCATCGAATCCATCACAGACAGAATTGTAGACAGCTTTTGCAATGGTGGTCTTACCTATACCGCCCATTCCATAGATACCCAGTATGCGAACATCAGGCGATTCCATGCTTAATAATCTCATCACGCTTTCTTTGCGGGATTCAACAGCAACTGGGTGAGTGGCAACATGCAAGTAACTGTGGTTTACTTTCCTAAGGACATCCTCCACAATCTTTTGGATAAATTTTGATTCATGCCTGTGGATGAGTTTAGGTCAGAGAGATGAATGAATCGAAAAGTTTTTTTTTTTTGGGGGCCAAAATTCCATTTTGCACCCTAAATTTAGTATGAATTGACATTTTGCACCTCAAAGGTTTATTTATCTTATTGCATCCTAATGTTTTATTTTGGATATATTTTGTTGAAAATTTGTTAAGTTCCTAACGAATAATAGAAAATTTGAAAAATTTGCCACATCAACATAAAAATAATAGAAAATTTGAAAATTTTGCCACGTCAGCACCCTAACGGCGCCATAACCATGTTTTGTCATGAAGGGTGCAAAATGTACCCAAAATAAAACATTAGGATGCAATAAGATCCTGTTGCGCCAAAAATCTCTTGCTAGAGTTTTCGCGGAGAATTCTTTATGACAGCATATCTAGTCAATTTGCTGAAATTGACAAAGAGGTTGTAAAAACTAAATCTGGTGCGCGGAGCAGCAGATTAAAAGATCAGAGCGATTTGTGGGGACTGGATCAAAGTCACACCGGAGCATTTAAATCATTGAATCCACAACAACATGTCTTCCTGAATTGGCGCCTACGAGATCTGTTCTTGATTGAAATTGAGAGAAAATAACAAATTGATTGTTATTGCTGAGAGAGAAACACGTGTACAGTGTTTTTATGTCCGGAGACAAGATTGAAACAAGAGAAAAACACTAAAAGAGTGTTTAGGTGTCCTGAGACAAGATCTAAACAAGAAAATATTGAAGAACAAGTAAGAACTCGTGATGAACAAGAGAAAAAAAAGCGCGGAGCTTTTGAGAGAAAATAAGCACGGAGCTTGGTTTTTTGTGCGGAGCAAGTTTGTAGCTTCAGGAGCTGGTTTTTGAGATGAGTGATATATGTTTAAAGCTTTGGGATTGATCTCTTTATATAGGGGGTGGCATGGGCCTTGCATTTAATGGGCCTGACTTTCTGAAAAAGGCGAATTCCTCTTCCTTGGTAGATGACAGCTTCCAGGAAAGTGCAGTGAAGCTTCCTTCTTCTTCTGATTGCTTCCAACTACTGGGGAGAGGAAAGAAAAGATGCCAGGGCATCATTCTCTTGGATGAGAGACAAAAATCTTCCTCCTAGATAGCTGATGGATAATTCTTCCTTCTTCCTATCACACTTCAGTATGCCTTCGCTGCCTCCTTTGTGCTGAAATCAACTAATTTGACTAAGTAGTGGCCTTCTGACATCAGGACTTGGACTTTGAACATCAAGGCCACGAAATTCTCCATACTTAATCATATTTAGCTCATCAAATCATGAAAATATTACTTAGTTAAGAAAATGGCTTAAACCGGGCTGAGAAAACCACATGTCCTTAATTGAAAAGAATGCAAAATTTGCAAACGAAGTTGAAATAAACCAAACTTTCACCAGTAGGCTTAGATTATCTCCATAAGACTATGGAAAAAATTCCAAGTGAATTCGAGCTCTCCTTCATGGTGAACTTGGTTTCACTCCCCAAAATATCCTTAACTGAAAATCGGGTATAAGTTTTTACACCGATGTCAGAATAAGGTGAAATTTTACCAAGATGATCTACATGGCACAAGGATCATCATGGTATGCTCCTTGGTAGAAATCGCAGCTTCTAGCCTCCTCAATTAATCAATTTTACCATTTTGTCCTTAATTGAACAAAATGCAGAAGTAGTTTTACCTCCCAGGGAGAGGAAAATGGTTAGGCGATTTCTCCAACATGTTAGGTCGATTATGTTGAGGAGGTGTGAGGTTGAAAATCTCATGCCTCTCTCACGTAGATAGTTGTTTCTTCTGCTGACAAACTTTAGCTCTCTGCCTCCTTCCTGCAAGAAGAGGAAAATAACTCTCCTGAGGGAAGAGGGCAGCCTCTCCTCTACATGGGAGACGACATTGGGTCTTATTGTATGAGTCCATGAGATATTTTTCATCTCATGGTTAGTTGGTAAACAACTTCTTTTTTACTGCTTGCCTCCCTAGTTGACAGCAATATTAAAGGAAACTGCTTCTAAATGATCTTCTATGCCACTTCCCTAGGTAGGGGCGGCATAGAAGGAAATATTAATAATAATTATTCTGAAAAATAATTATTATTTAATAAATAATTAATATATTTCAGCCCTTATTAATTAATTATTACAAGAGTTTCCTAATTCTATCAGAACTAGGGTGGTGCGGAAACCAAGTTTCTTCAGGATTTTTAATTAAATCTTGATTACACATCTTAATAATATTTATGTGAAGACCAATTTACCCTCAACTGTAAATTGAGGTATAAACAATGCCCCCCCCCCAAGCTTAAGTCCTTGAATAAAAAAGGATTTGAGCTTGTATATAAGGAAATTGGTCTTGGGCCAAAATCTTCCTCTTATTTTCCTAGCCAACGTTGATACCCTCTCTTGGTACCATACTTTGCCAAAAATTACAGCAATTTTTTTCAAGCTCCAATGGCTTCCAAAGATCAAGGCAACAACAAAAATCATCAATCAAAACCTTCTCCTATGCCAAGCAATTCAAGCCGCAGCTCCTTGTTCTTGGAGGCTTCCAAATCCTTGGCAAGGATCAAGCAATTTGGATCAAACTCCCATGATGGCAGCCCCAATTCGACTCAAGCAAGACCAAAGCTCAAGTCCATGGTGATTGATCCCAAATCGACACAAAATCAAGGTAATTGCTTCATGAAATTTCAATTTTTGAATTTAAATTCATCAATTTCCTTCCATGCCGCAAACCCTAGGATTTTAGCCATGTTTGTGTCGACTTTGATGATGAATTTTAAGCAATATAGTTTCTGGAATTTTGAGGAAAAATTTGATTTAGAAATCAAATCAATTTAATGAAGAAATTGGCAAAAACCCTAGTAAAAACTACATAGTTTTCGGCCTAGGACTTAGTTTTTGCCATAAATCTTTAGATTGAGTATTACATGGCATGAAATCATGTCAATCTCGTGGAAAATAGGGCTGGTATCGTTAATTAGGATTTCCAAACCCTTAGTATACAATATGGCCTTAATTGGCCAAAAATACAAATCCTATTTGGCTTAGGACTTTGATTTAGCCAAATTTGATTAGGTTTTGATGCTTTCCTCATGAAATTAGGTTAGGATTAGATGAACATAAACCTAATTAGATGAGGATTTAAAACCCTAAATATGCCGCGACACCCAATTGAAGAGATTAAAAATTTTGGGCGGCTTATGCAATTAAATCCTTAGGGTTTTAGGATTTTGGGACTTTCGGCCAAATTGATTAAATTGGCCAAAATTCAGGGGGTTAAGTGAGAAAATTAGGTTCTAATCATGAGTATAGAAACCCTAATTTCACAATTTTAAAACCCTAATATGCCGCAGCCCTTAATTGCAAGAATTACAACTTGTGTGGCTTGCAATTGAACCCCTAGGGTTAGGAATTTTGCGGTCAACTTGTGTTTTTTTGGGTCTAATTGATAAATTTAGCCAAAAATTAATATTAAATCAGGTTTAAGCATATGAAATTAGGCTAAATTCCATAAGTATAAAACCCATTTTAATGAATAACAAAAACCCTAGCATGTCGCGGCCTTAATTGCAAATTTTGCAACTTGGGCGGCATGCAATTTGATTTTTAGGTTTAGGTTTTTGTTATTTTGGCTCAATTAATTAACTTAGTGAAAAATTCAATATTAGGTTTAGGCATAATTAAGTTAAATTTCATGAGTATGAAAATTAATTTAACGAAAACCTTAAACCCTAGCATGCAATGGCCTTAGTTGCAAAAATTGCAACTTGTATGGCATGTAAATAGGGTTTTCAGCCTTATTTAATTTTTAAGGCCAAAATTAACTTAATTTTCTTAAAAATATTAACATAATTATTTTTTGGCAGCCATAATAAATATTTTTGCCAAAATAAAAATTATGGAATAATTTTAAGGTGGCAAAAATTTAATTTTCACCAACTTACTAAATTAACAAAAATTGTATGCTAACAACTTTGTTAATTTTGTTGCAGGAGAACTTGTTGCATCTTCTGAAGAGGAAAGAACTCTTGATCTTGTGAAGAAACTTGTTGCTAAATCTTATCACGAGATTGAGTTTCCTAAAGATGCCCTTGCTCCATTCTTCACTGGTCTTCCTTCAGCTGAGATGAATGATTATTTTCCTTTGCATCGAAGTGGCCTACTTCCCCTTAAAGGCTATGACTATGACTTCCGCAAGTGGGTTAAAAAAATCTAGTCATGGGCCTATTGTCCAGCGGAATGGTGTGCTTGGGTGGACAGAATAGTCATGCATCGTGAAGAAAAATTACGTGAACAAGACTTATTATCATTTGTCTTGTTATCAAAGCAAGAATTCTCCTATGATGGTGCCCTGCTTGCTGCTCTCAGTTCCTTTTGGAATAGATGTTGGAATTACTCCCATCTCCCCTGTGGGCCAATGTCAGTAACTCTCCTTGACATAGCAGCGATCACAGGCCTTCCCGTAGATGGTTAATGGGTCTCTTGCGCCACCTCCCTTGATGAAGCTGAGGATCTGCTTTACTCCAATCCTTTTAGTGACAAACTCTATTTCAGCAAATTTATTTTTGAGCATGCAAAGCCGACTTATGCTCCCCTTGAGGCAAAAAAGATCACGGCCTTTATGCTCTGTTTGGTCTGCAAGTTCATCGTTTGTCCTCCTTCACGTGCCTGCCTTGCTGAGTATCTTCACCTTGCTAAACTCATGGCTTTAGGGAAGAGGTTATCCTTAGGTCAGTTTGTGTTAGGGACTCTCTACCGTGGCCTGTACAACATCACTCAAAGTGTTGACAAAGGTATTCATGGTTCTCTGTGGATTCTTCAAGTATGGGCTTGGATGTATTTTCCTCAATTGTCTCCTATTCGTCATGCAGCTACTCTCACCACTCGATACTATGGTGATTTGTACAGTGGGCTTGTTCATATCAATAACAATGTGAATAATGTCTTCCACTGCTTATGGAATCTGAAAGATCAAGAGTTCTTTCTATACTCTCGGCGACAATTTGGCCCTTCATGGTTCTAAGAATCGCCTACTAACGAGAGTGCAGGTATTGTGAAACAAGCATGGAGAAACTTCTGCCTGCCCATTGACCTCTCCTTTGGCATTGAAGTAGATGGAAGGGTCAAACCTGGATCTAAAACTTACTGCCCTCCTCTACTAGGTAGACAACTTGGCTTTTCACAACAAATTCCTTCCCCTCCTCACTTTTCAAGAAACAAGTGCTGCCACATAAGACCCTAGGTCCTTGAGAAAGCTTTCTTTGAGAGATGTCATGAGTTTGCTGAGAAACAAAGACAAGAGGCTGAGTTCATCATTCCTCCTTTTGTATCTGAGGTCACTCTAGATTTCACTACTTGCTGGTCAGAGATGTGGGGAAAAGTTGGTAGTGAAGATATTTCCAACATTACTGCAAGACTTCACTTTCCACCTGGTAATTTCTGTTACTTCAACTTCAACTTATAAATTAAGTTTCTTACTAACTTCCTCTCTTTAGGTGATGTTTTCGTACCCCCTAAGAAGGATGCCAATAAAATAGCAAAGCAAGCAATACAGAAACGTTCTGCTCCGTCTCGTGAGAAAGATCCTTCAGAGACTTCTGCCTCGAAGAAAAAGAAAGCCATCCCAACATCTGAAACGACAAATAAGAGTGTTGAAACTGAAAGTTCCCTTCCTATTTCCGCATCTCCTGTTTCGATGATTATTTCGTTTTCAACACTTCCTTCTATCTTGATTGAAGTCCCTCTCCTCCAAAGGTGCAAAATTCTCAAAGAATTTACCTCCAAGATTCTACCAATGGATCATGAAGTTTCTTCTGAAGATGTTACTGAGATCCCTTCTGACGCAAAGCTGAAAGAAGCTTATGATTAACTTTGCAAGTTCACATCAAAAGCAGATGCAGCCATTCTTCCTATTCAAAAGGAAGTAATCTACTCTCATGCTCGGACCTGGTCACGTTCTCTTGAAAATGAAGATGATGAAACTCAATTCTGGAAATATTTCCCAAGATTATCTGATGCTTTCCTCAGGAGGTACAGTCAAACTCAGAGCTATTATGATCAATTCAATGAGAAGCAGAAAAGATATAAGGCACGCTAGAAGTACTTGGATGACAAGGCTACAAACTTATACAATTATGTGGCGCCTTCTGACAGGGAGTTGGCTATTGATGATGAAATCAATGATCACCTAGCAAAGGTGAAAGCTCTTCAACTTGAGAAAGACAAACTTGCCAAGAAGCACGAGGTACCTTCCAATCAAAAGTGTGAAGAAATCTATTGTGATGTTGGCATTCTTCTCAAGGAGAAGGATGATTATTTAGCCGCTGTCGCTGAGAGGGATTTCTTCAAAGCTTTGCTGGATAGCATGGATAGAGAGTTTGAAGTATGGAAATCGCTTGTTCGTGAGACCTTTCCCCCTGAGACTGCTGAAGAGGAGAAAGAAGGAGAATGATCATAATTCTTAGGATTTTGTTTTTATTTCAATTTTCAAACAAGTTAAACTTTTGTTTTGAATTGGTGGCAATGAATTTTTAGCCAACTTTTATATTAGTGGCCTTTATTTACTTTTAACTATCTAACTTAAACAAAATCCTTTGTCAATTTAACCTATTGGTGTTATGATTTAAAACCATAAAGATTAAATACTTAGAATTTATTTTGGAGTTGAATTGCCAATATTACATAGAAATTTTCGGCAATAAACCCAAAAATTCTTGAGAAATTCGGCATCCCTCTATTAACTAAGACCAAATTTTGAAAAGGCTAAATTCCACAACACTTGTAAAATTTTAGTGATGGAATTTCTCCTTTTTACTTCCAATTTTTGCCACACTCAGTGTTACTGGCAAAATTTTTGGAATTTTCATTACTTCATAAGTAATAAAAATATATTTTTTTATTTTAAAGCCGCAAGAACGCAATTGGGGCGGCTAAGTCCATGAAGCGTTTAAGTTTTTATACTTCAGTGAAGCATGTGGCTGTGAGTTGAGTCATATCCACATCATCTAACTCCTCCTCCATGTCAAACTCAAGATTCGGATCAGACTTTGCCTCCCATGCAGTTGGATAGTATTTCTTCAAATAGCGCCCATTGATGAACTTTCTATAGGAATCACCATCCTCCATTCTTAAGTACTTTCTTGATATAGAATGGTCCTTCCCACTTAGGAGACCACTTTCCACGTTTCTTAGAGCCAATAAGCAAGAAAGCTTTCCATACTAGTTCGCCTTCGATGAAACTTCGTCGACGAACTTTCTTGTTATAACTTCTTTCTGCCTTCTTCTTTTGTGCTTGCAGGTGATTCAAAGCATCCAACCTTTCAGAGTCAAGATCTTCAAGCTCGATCATCATGGCATCATTGTAGTCATACCACTGCAAGTTGTTTTGAAATGCAACTCTGGCTGATTTAGCCAAAAGTTCCATAGGAACCATCACATCATGGCCATATGTTAGGCTAAATGGACTCACCCCAGTGCTCGAGCGTTGTGACATTCGCTATGCCCACAGAGCCTTAGGCAAAACGCTATCCCATTTACCAGGTTTGTTTTTTATCATCTTCTCTATGATGCCTATCATTACTTTGTTAGAAGCCTCGGCCTGTCCATTGGCCTGTGCATAGTATGGCGTGGACTTAGTGAATTTTAGGCCAAATTTTCTTTCCAGACTTCTTGTAATCTCACCATCAAAATTAATACCTTGATCAGTAGCGAGAGTTTCTGAAATCCCAAAGCGATAGATGATGTGTTCCTTGATGAATTTCTTGATGTCATTATGAGCTATGCCATTCAGAGCTTTTGCCTCTACCCATTTGGTGAAGTAATCCGTGGCAACTATAATAAAGCAGACACCTCCCATGGCCAGTGGGTAGATCTTCCCAATGAGGTCAATTGCCCATCCCCTGAATGGCCAAGGCTTTATTATAGAGTGTAGCTCTTCTGATGGAAGTGTCCAGATAGGGCCATACTTCTGACAAGCTTGGCAACCTTTGGCAAATTCCATACAGTCTTTCATGATCGTTGGCCAATAAAAGTCATGACGGCGTATTAGCCATCTCATCTTTCTTTCGGCTTGATGTGCACCACACAAGCCTTCATGTACATCCTTGATGACTTTCTTAGCTTCTTCATTGTCTAGACATCTCATCAAAGATCTGTCTAAGTCCTTTCGGTACAGCTCATCAGCTAAGACAGTATAGTGCATAGCCAAAGTCTTTATCCTTCTATTAACTTTTATTGATGGATTTTGAAGATAATAAAGGAATTGTTGGCGCCAATCATCAGGTCTGTGTATTATGTTGTATACTTCAAACACATTATCCCTAGTAAATGTCGAAGGCAAGCTCCTCCTCTCAACATTCATCACCTTCTTCCAAATATCATCTTGGAATGTAAGGCTAGATGCAAGCTGTGCAGCAACATTTGCAGCTTCATTTCTATGCCTGGGGACATGTTCTATTCGTACATCATCAAACTTTTCCAACAATTACACTGCCACTGTATAGTAGGATAACAAGGATGGACTTGTGCAATTGAACTCTCTAGTAAGTTGGTTAATTACTAGCAGAGAATCACCTTTGATGTGTATTATGGATACTTACATCTCCCTGAGTAATTTTAAACCAATGATAAGTGCTTCATACTCAGCCTGATTGTTAGTACAATCAAAGTCCAAGTGGAATAACATCATGGTGTAGTCATCATCAGGAGAAGTGATTACGATTCCTGCACCTACTGAGTTAGTGGTGTTGGAACCATCAAACTCAAGTACCCATGGTATTAAGGATACCTCCATGACTAAGTTCATATCTTCAAATTCCTCACCCAAGTCCAAGCATGGGTGGTCGGCTAGGAAGTCAGCAATATCTTGTCCTTTCACTGCCTTCTGAGGTATATACTTGCAGCTGAACTCAGAGAATGTTAGGCACCATTTACCTAATCGGCCTTTAAGGAGAGGCCGAGTTAGCATGTACTTTATTATGTCAGTTTTGGCAATAACACAGACATCAAAGTAGAGCATGTAATGTCTAAGTTTTATTGCTGCAAAGTAAAGTGACAAACAAATCTTCTCAATAAGACTATATCTGGTTTCTATATTAGTAAGAGTCCTACTTAGATAGTACACTGCTTGTTCCTTCCCTCTTCGTAATCCCTGAGTCAACAAACATCCTGTAGAAGATGCAGTGGCTGAGACATACAAGTACAAGGTTTTATCCTTCTTAGGAGGAACTAAGACAGGAGGCGAAGCTAAGTACTTCTTGATTGCCTCAAAAGCTTCTTGGTGTTCGTCATTCAATTGAAATTCTTCCCTGTCCTTCAACTTCAACAGTGGTGAGAACGCGTTGGTCTTACCAGCAGTGTTAGAGATGAATCTTCGTAAGAAGTTGACTTGCCCAAAGAAACGTTGGAGTTCTTTTTTGGAGGTGGGCGGTTTTGCTTGTATGATGGCTCTTGCCTTGTTTTGGTCTATCTCAATGCCTCGTTGATGAACCAAAAATCCAAGGAAGTTACCTGCACCAACACCAAAAACACATTTCAATGGATTCATTTTTAAGCCATGTTGTCTCATTCTTTCGAATGAGTGCCTTAGATGATCAATGTGGTCAAGGTGATTATGTGACTTAACCACAACATCATCTATGTATACCTCCATGAATTTTCCAATCATGTCATGGAAGATGGCATTTATTGCTCTTTGATTGGTTGCACCGGCATTTCTAAGTCCAAAGGGCATGACTACCCATTCGAAAGTACCGATTGCACCTGGACAGCGAAAGGTTGTCTTTGGAACAACCTCCTCTGCTATGTAGATTTGGTTATAGCCACTGTGTCCATCCATGAAGAACAACACTCGATGCTGGGCGGCTCCATCTACTAACAAGTCTGCAACAGGCATAAGATATTCATCTTTAGGGGTGGCTGAATTCAAGTTACGAAAGTCAACACACACCTTGATTTTACCATTCTTTTTAACTACAGGAACTATGTTTGAAATCCATTCTACATACCTTGCGGTACAGATGAATCCTGCTTTAAGAAGCCTGTCAACTTCTTCTTTAACTTTAAGAATGACATTATTAGCCATTCTTCTAGGAGGTTGTTGATATGGACGATATCCTTCAATGATTGGGAGGCGATGCTCCACCAAGTCACGACTTAAACCAGGCATTTCGTCATAGTCCCATGCGAAACAATCTTTGTACTCCTTTAACAATGCTACAAAGCGTGGCTTATCTTCTTCGGCCAACAATTGACTTATGTAAGTCGGCATAGGCTCTTCCTCAGTACAAAGATTCACTTCAAGTAAAGGATCTTGTACTTCAGCCTTGAGATCATCTAGTTTCATGGGAGCATGATCAAGTTCTTTCATGGTGATCTCATCTTATATGTCTTCAACACTTTGATAGGCTGCATTAGTTGATGGGGCGGCTGAGTCCTCTAAGCTTTGGAGCATCATATCTAAGGCCAAAGTCGACAACTTTTTCAAGATGTCGTTGGCCAACACAACCTCTTTAGGTTGTGTACTCATGGGACCTCCTCTATAATAGGAGCACATGGAATCGGCTTGAAGGGGATCAAGGCATCAGGCCACACAAGATTTTCCATTACCTCTTTCAAGGCTTCTTGTTTGACTTCTCCAGTGGAGATGATAGGGTATGGCCAGCCATATTTTTCCTGGCCCATGACCCTGATAGGTCTAGTGGTTCCATCATAGAACCTCACATCTACTGCATTTGATTCGACTTTGAATGGTCTATTGTCTGCCTTGACCACTTCAACTTCACTGCCATTTCAGAACATCAATAGTTGGTGTAAAGATGATGGGACACACCAATTGGAGTGAATCCAATCTCTACCAAGTAGAATGTTGCAAGTTGATGAGGAATCAACTATGGAAAAGGCAGAGAGGGACGTTTTTGACCCAATGGTCAACTAAGCAGGCAGTAGCTGTCTTCTTGATGGCACCAGAGAAATCACTCACAGTGACTTCTAACTTGATCAAGTCATCAGTGCACTTGCCAAGCTTTTTTAATGATGAGTAGGGAATGAGATTCACTGTTGCACCATTATCAACAAGCACCCTGCTTATGGGGATGCCATCAACATGAGCTTTGATATACAAAGGCTTGATGTGGTAAGTAGCAGTCTCATCAGGCTTGATGAAGACCACGGCTCATCTGGGTTGTTGCCCCCCGAGTCTTCTTCCTTTCCTGAAATAATCTCAATGACCTTTTCAATCTCTTGATGAGTGGGTGGCTCTAATGATTCCACTCGCTCCTCTAACTTAGCAGCAAATGTGCATGGAATGGTGAGGGTAGTATGGTTGAGATTAACCATAAACTGTCCAAAGGCCATTGAATCAACAGATTTGTTGTCAAAGTCCTCAGCAGCTAAGGTTTCTTCTTCACTCATGGCATCAGGCATTTCCCCCAAACTCTCATCACACATCAAGTTTTGATGAGATGGAATTGGTATGGTCTTTTCCTCATTAGTGGCGTCATTATCCTCCAAATGTTTCATTCAGGTCTCCTGGAGTCTTGTCTACCTTCATGTTGAGTTCTTCAATGGTGATCCTCCTAAGGAGTTGTCGAGCAACATCATCTATGGCCTCTTGTTTTTCGAAGAGAGTGTTTTCAGCTTTGATATGTTCTATACTTTCAACTTCAAACTCTTGTCTCTCCTTATCTAACTTTGCTTTTTCAAGTAAAATTGATATTTGCCATGGTGGCATGTTTTCTGAAATATGAATTAGATCTTGAGTGGCCTCATGTGATGTCCAATCTTCAAGTCTCCTTGATAAAGCTTCATAAGAAAATTTACTGTAGTATGAATCATTATCAATACTACGAATTTCGAATTCATCATCATCTCCATCTTCATCTCCTATGGCGAGTGCTCTCATAGCTAGTCTTCTATAAGCAAGAACTGCCTCCTCGTTGATGGCGCCTTTCTCAGCTAGTTCTTGGCAAGAATAATCTTCATTGCCATAAACTATGTCAATTAGAGCTTGTCTTCTGTCCTGGAGTTCCACTTCTTTTTTATCCAGCTTGAATGCTCTCTCCTTGAGCTTCGCTTCTTCAAAGCTCCTTACATAGCTTCACTCCCATGTCTGCTAAGTCCATGAGAGATATATCCACCTCGTTGACGGGTGTTGACTCCTTTGAAAGTTCATTTCCACTCTCATCAACTTGCATGGTGTCAAATACTTCTTTATTTCGAGCTTTTGCTCTTTTTCGAAGTTCACATCTTCTCCAAGTCTTTCTATTCTTTTGAATAGGGTACTTGGGATGTTCAACTCTTCGCCACACATCTTTTTGAGTGTTTGATGGTGGTTTGACCATTCTTGGTTGTGCATGGTCACCTTGCAACTTCGTCTCCTTCTCCACAGCTGCATGACGATATTCCTTCTTCTTATGATCCAACCGTGGTCTGATTTCATGCTTAGTCCTCTTCAAGTAGGACTTAGACTGAATCTTAACTTGTGTTTGTTGATCATTCTATCTCTTGGAAGATTTCTGCACCTTGTGAGGAGTAGATGTGTGGGGATGAGAGGAATGTGGCGCCATCTTTGATGATGACTATCCATATTCCCATCTGCTCTGCTTATGAGGAGGAAGAGAAGCTACTGGTTTGCCCCCCGAGTTAGGAGTATGCTTTGTTTTGCTTTTCTCTTCCTTCTGGAGTGGAGTTTTTGATGAAAATTCTAACTTCCTTCGAACCTTCTTCTTTGAAGAGGTATTAGGATACTCCACAGGTTCTTCTTCATCTTCAGATGAGAAAAGTTCCAGCCTCCTTCTTGGTGTTTTAAGTCTGTCATCGGCCGTGTTAGGATACCGAGGTCGATCTGAATGAAGACCCAAAGTCTTAGACTTAGCTCTATCAACCAACTTCTTGACCTTAGCAGAGTGGTGATGGAACTTACCTTCATGTTGAGAGTTGGCTGACAAGGAAGCCCTTGGAGCCAAAGTCGCCCTCTTTGGGGTTATTTCGACCTTCTCAGTCTCCTTACTAGCCAGCTGTCCATCCTTTGGGAGGTTGAATGTGACCATGTGTATAGGAGCTGGGAAAGGATTCTTGTCAACTTTCATGTCCTTCTTGGGTGCTTCAGTGAATTTCAAGATTCATTTTTCTATCTTCTCTTGTACTATATTCTTGAATACTGTACAATTGTTAGTTGGATGCCTCTAGGAGTCATGGTACTTGCAGTACTTTCTTCCTTTGATGTCCTTAGGTGAAGGAAGGACATGTCCAGGAGGCAGCTTAATCATACTAGACTTATGTAGGAAGTCAAAAATTTCATTTGTTTTTGAGGTGTTAAATGAATAAGTCTTGCTTCCATCATAAGGTTTCTTCTCTGCTTGTCTCTAGTACATAGCAGCAAACCTCTCCTGGGTCTGAGGATGTCCTACTCCTGCCTTTATCAGACATGGACACTCAATGGGTCGATCTGCTTTGACTTCAGCAACTCCAAGTCCAAAGTTTGGCTCTTGATAGTAAGTGCCATAAGATGAACTTCTTCTTTCATTTTCCTCCCACAAGAGAGTCTCATATCTTGTCACCTTGGTTGACATTTCAAAGAAGTCTCTGAAGTCAACTTCTTCGAACTTCTTTCAAAACTCTATGTCAAGCCAGTTTGAGCTAGACGCACAAACTCTATCTCCTGGAGAGGTGTGCGACACCTGTTCCTTAGCTTCTTGAAGCGAGCTAAGTACTCCTCAGCTGACTCCCTTTTCTTTTGATAGAGGCGTGACAAGTCAACCATGGAGACCTCTGGTTCAGTCCTGTAGAACTGTGTATGGAACAATCTCTCCATCTCCTCCCAGGTTCTTACTGAATTGGGTGGTAGGTTGATGTACCACGTGAAGGCTGCTCCTGTGACAGAGTTAGGAAACAGACGAAGTTTGTGGTAACCGGAGTTAGCCTCTCCACACTGCACAGTGAACCGAGCAATGTGCTCTAAAGTAGTCTGTTCACTTGAAGTTCCAGAGAAGCTTGTGAAGTCAGGGACTTTATATCCACGAGGGAGAGGATAGAGCCTATCATACTCCTCAGGATAAGGCTTCTGGAAGGATGGCCTGCCTACTCTCCTGTAGGCTGGGCCAATCATCTCCCTGATGTGGTTTTGATTGACTGGACCTTGTACATCAGCAACTTGAGGTGGATGGCAAGGAGCAGGATGGCGTTGATGATCATTCCTTGCGCCATTGTCATTGCCATTCCTCACATTAGGTGGTACATAGGCTACAACTCGAGGGCCAACATGGTTAACTTCCTCTTCAACATTGTCAGGGACGTTGTCTGCAGCCTCCTGATGTCCAGGGATGAGTTCAGCTTCATTCTCACCTTTAACTGCTCCCTCCCTAGGAGGCGGTAATTTGTTATTACCAGCCACATCCACTTGGGGTGGAAATCTCACTTGATTGACACCATTATTGTTAAGTGGCACCACAGCTAGAGGAAGGAGTGCAGGGAGATTAACATGCCTCTGTTCTTGGGCTACTTGTTGGATCTGCCCCCCGAGTCTATCTTCTACTTGACCAATCTGATCCATGATGTTTTCTCAATCTTGCATCATCTGCTCCTTAAGAGAGTCATTAGCCTCCTTAAGTTGGTCATGAGATCTATTCATTTGATCCATTGATCCCATAAGTTGTTGCATTCTCTTTCATGTGCCAAGGAAATTTCATTCATGGCCTCCGTGAGGTATTGCATCAAGATATTTGAATCAGGATCTAAAGGTAATTGTGAGGGATCAGCCACGGATTTGCTTCTGGTTTGCATGCCATGACTTGATCTTCCTTCATCAACCTTTGGTGGCATGTTTGCCACTTAGTAAAACTGAAAAGTAAATAAAAAGAAAAGAAAAAGTAAAGAAAGCAAACCCTAGAGGCGTTGAAAGAGGAGAGATTTAATATCTTGTCCTGCTTCAGGCGTCGAGGGGAGTGTGTTGGTGTGGACCTTGAGTGAGGTGGACACCTTGCTGAGAGTCTGAGAGGAGAGGAGTCGGGGATCGCCGACTATGTAGAGGGAAAAAGAAAGGTGATGCTGCCAGAGAGGGAGAACAAGTTGTTGTTGGTCCCATCAGGCGTGCTAAAAAGAGATGTTACGCCAAAAATCTCTTGCTAGAGTTTTCACGGAGAATTTTTTATGACAGCCTAGGGGCGTGCCAGTCAATTTGCTGAAATTGACAAAGAGGTTGTAAAAACTGGATCTGGTGCGCGGAGCAGCAGATTAAAATATTAGAGCGATTTGTGGGGACTGGATCAAAGTCACACCGGAGCATTTAAATCATTGGATCCACAACAACATGTCTTCCTGAATTGGCGCCTACGAGATCTGTTCTTGATTGAAATTGAGAGAAAATAAAAAATTGATTGTTATTGCTGAGAGAGAAACACGTGTACAGTGTTTTTATGTCTGGAGACAAGATTGAAACGAGAGAAAAACACTAAAAGAGTGTTTGAGTGTCCTGAGACAAGATCTAAACAAGAAAATATTGAAGAACTAGTAAGAACTCGTGATGAACAAGAGAAAAAGCGCGGAGCTTTTGAGAGAAAATAAGTGTGAAGCTTTTGAGAGAAAATAAGCACGGAGCTTGGTTTTTTGCGTGGAGCAAGTTTGTAGCTTCAGGAGCTGGTTTTTGAGATGAGTGATATCTATTTGAAGCTCTGGGATTGATCCCTTTATATAGGGTGCGGCATGGGCCTTGCATTTAATGGGCCTGACTTGCTGAAGAAGGCGAATTCCTCCTCCTTAGTAGATGACAGCTTCCAGGAAAGTGCAGTGAGAACTTCCTTCTTCTTCTAATTGCTTCCAACTACTAGGGAGAGGAAAGAAAAGATGCCAGGGCATCATTTTCTTGGATGGGAGACAGAAATCTTCCTCCTAGATGGCTGATGGATAATTCTTCCTTCTTCCTATCACACTTCAGTATGCCTTCGTTTCCTCCTTTGTGCTGAAATTAACTAATCTGACTAAGTAGTGGCCTTCTGACATCAGGACTTAGGACTTTGAACATCAAGGCCACGAAATTCTCCATACTTAATCATATTTAGCTCATCAAATCATGAAAATATTACTTAGTTAAGAAAATGGCTTAAACCGGGGTGAGAAAGCCACATGTCCTTGACTGAAAAGAATGCAAAAGTTGCAAACGAAGTCGGGATAAACCAAAATTTCACCAGTAGGCTTAGATTATCTCCATAAGACTATGGAAAAAATTCCAAGTGAATTCGAGCTCTCCTTCATGGTGAACTTAGTTTCACTCCCCAAAATGTCCTTAATTGAAAATCGGGCATAAGTTTTTACACCGATGTCATAATAAGGTGAAATTTTACAAAGATGATCTACATGGCTCAAGGATCATCATGGCATGCTCCTTGGTAGAAATTGCAGCTTCTAGCCTCCTCAATTGATCAATTTTACCATTTTGTCCTTAATTGAACAAAATGCAGAAGTTGTAGTTTTGCCTCCCGGGGAGAGGAAAAGGGCTAGGCGATTTCTCCAACATGTTAGGTCAATTATGTTGAGGAGGTGTGAGGTTGAAAATCTCATGCCTCTCTCACGTAGATAGTTGTTTCTTCTGCTGACAAACTTTAGCTCTCTGCCTCCTTCCTGCAGGAAGAGGAAAATAACTCTCCTGAGGGAAGAGGGCGGCCTCTCCTCTACATGGGAGACGACTTTGGGCCTTATTGTATGAGTCCATGAGATATTTTCCATCTCATGGTTAGATGGTAAACAACTTCCTTTTTTATTGCTTGCCTCCCTAGTTGACAGCAATATTAAAGGAAACTGCTTCTGCATGATCTTCTATCCCACTTCCCTAGGTAGGGGCGGCATAGAAGGAAATATTAATAATAATTATTCTGAAAAATAATTATTATTTAATAAATAATTAATAAATTTCAGCCCTTATTAATTAATTACAAGATTTTCTTAATTCTATCAGAACTAGGGTGGTGCAGAAACCAAGTTTCTTCAGAATTTTTAATTAAATCTTGACCACACATCTTAATAATATTTATGTGAAGACCAATTTACCATCAATTGTAAATTGAGGTATAAACAGATCCAAATAAACCTTTGGAGTGCAAATTGTCAATTCGTGGGTGCAAGATGGGATTTAAGCGCTTTTTTTTTTTAAAGCAATAATTTCCCTACATTTTTTTGACTGATTCTAAGTTCTAACGGACCTTAAGATGAATAATTATCTTCTGAAAATTCCACACAACCAGAAAAATTGATCAGAATTTTGTCCCACATGACGCGTCATTGCTAGTCATCCCATGTTTTGTAGCAAAACTCCACTTAAATGGTGGTGGGACCAGTCTACTGGACCAACCGTGTAAGAACACGTCATGGAGGACCAAATTTCGGGTCGATTTTTCTGGTCACGTAGTAAAACTCAAAATCTAATATAATGTAACTTAGAAAGAATTTAATACCCGCCAGCAACGTTTTGGAGATCCCAGCCAGATAAATCTGCGGCTTCTTTAAGAGCTTCCCTCCACCTTTTGATCATGTCCATATCTGCTACAAAACGTTCTTCATGTTGAGCAAAAGCTTCTCCATAACTTTTACTCTGTTTTCGAACATCAGAAGGATCGACATCATAAAAGATTGGAATGACAATCTGGCCTAATGTGCTTTTGCATTCAATAATCTTCACAAGCTCATTAAGACACCACCTGGAAGAAGCGTATCCTTTTGAAAGTACCACGAGAGAAATTTTTGATTGTTGGATCGCCTTGAGCAGTTCTGAGGAGATGTCTTTCCCCCTTTGAAGCTCATCGTCATCTCTGAAGGTATTAACCCCTGCACTCACCAAAGCTTTGTAGAGATGATCGGTGAAGGTCTTCCGAGTGTCTTCACCTCTGAAACTTAAGAATACTTCATATTTCGAGTTTGAGCTGGAAGAAGAGCAATCTGCTTCGGAGAAGCGTTTTCGTTTGAGAGCCATGGAAAGTCAATTGGTTACACAGTAGAGGAGAAAGAAAGGCTTCTGCAAAACTTGGAAATCTGAATTGCATATAGAAGAACAAAAACCAGACATTAAAGAGCCCAATAGGAGGCCGTGACTGATATACATGTTGGGGAAGATTGTTTCCCCTTTTGGGACTGTAGAAACAAGTCAACTTTGGAGGGCTTAATTCAATTATTCAGAATCCAAATACATACTATTGTTTGAATTGATGAAAATTCATTCTTGGGTAGGATGTATTGTTGCTACATTACATACAAAGTGTGTAACAATTTTATTTTGGCTTAAATGCCAAAATGCACTTAAAGTTAAAGTTTGTATGGACTGCTACTTTGCATTCCATTTTTTTATTTTAATCATATTGCACCTGATGTTTTATTTTGGGTACATTTTGCATCCTTTGTGATGGAAAATGGTTACGGCGCCATTACAGTGCTGACATGGCATGCCACATAGGATGAAAATTCAACGTGGCAAAATTTTCTTATTTTCTTTATTTTTATGCCAACGTAGAGTGCCACGTGACAATTTGCGTATGACGGAACGGCGCCGTCAGGTACTCGATGAATCATTCGTTAAACACTCGTATTGCTTCATTCTGTTATGAAAAACAAATTGTTCTTCCATAAATTCAATGCATCAGAAGTTTCAATCTAGGGACCTAAACCAAAGTTTTGAATATATACACATAATACTTGATTTATCAGTAGGCCTAGTAACAGTTGACAGTTTTCGAGCACTTCTTCATTGAATCTCGTAGGAAGATCATGAACATAAATGTATCGACCCAAACATAAATCTTTGCTCTTCTCTAGCTTTCTGCTACTACCGTTTTCATGATCAACTAAACTAGAGTTCTTGTTTGAATTTGAGGTTTTAGTATCAATAGAATTTCTAGTAGAATAAATTTGGTGATACTTTGAGCTATAAGCCTATAACTGGTAGATAAATAAACGAACCCCTCCATCTTCCCAAAGAAACACAGATGATGAAGACAGGAATAGAAAGAATAAAACAATGGAGAAAAATAGAACAAACCAGAATTGATTTCTGCAATATATAGTTTCTTCCTGCAGACTTGTTTTTCCATTTGCTCTTCATGGGATCCCCTACATAATGTTGGTTGTGATTTGACTGTGAGCTTATAAATTATAATATACTCTTTTTGTTTCTAGATTTGAAACTTTAATTTTGTTTGGTAAGTTATTATTCTCATGTAATTGATTGAGTCTATGGGAAAATTTTTCAATATTTGTTTATGGTAGATGTTGGTTTGGCAAAGGTTGACAAAGGTTTCAAAGATTAAATCACAAAATTGATTTAGCTTATTTATAAGGAGTTTTAACATGTTGCAAATGAACTTTGAGCGGAGCAGAGTAATTGATATTGCAAGGATTTCAAAAGAGAAAAGTAAAGAAATGAAAGCTTGATGGGATGACATTAAGGCTAATTGCTCAATAAAGGGCAAAATGTTTCCAGATTGGCCTAATTTAGGGCAGAATCTTTTAATTGGGTCGATTTGGGGCAAAACGTTACAAATTGGCATTAAATAGGGGCAGCCCGTCAATTTGAGGCAAAACCTTTTCGAAAGTGAAAGAAACACGCCGTTAGAGTTAACGGAAACCGTTAACTCAATAAAAAACTGTTTTTAATTATTAAAAAAGTATTTAAAAAAATAGTTATTAAAAAATAAAAGGAAAAAGGAAAAAGGAAAAATTTGCTTTAATACGTATAGCTTAACTGAATTGCTTATTGCTTATTAATAAAAATATTCCTAATTTCTGTTCTATACCCTGTTTTGCTCTTTAATATAGCTTAACTCAAAATGCAATAAAGTGTAAATATGACAAAGAAATTAGATAACAAAATATAAAAAAACTAATATTAGTTAATTAAGTGTTCATGGCGCAATCAAGTGCACCATGAAACTAAAAACCTTGCCTAAATAGGTTACAAGTAGCAGAGATGCAGCTGGTTGCCCAAACCCAGAAAGAATTCATACCAATAACCTATAAAACAACACTATTTTTTTTTGTTTCCCTTTCCATTTAAGTCTGCAACCCTAATTCCCAAATTAAATTATGAACAAACCCTAAACAATTCAACCCATAAACATATGAGGAGAGCTTAATTCAACCATAAATTAAGTCTAAAACCCTAATTTCCAAAAAAATCGAAAAACCCATAAACAATTCAACCCCAAAACTCATAAAACAAAACTTTTTCCAGAAACCCATAACCCCAACCATAATTCAACACAAACCCATTTCGATTATTGCTCAAAATCAACACAACAAAACGAATCAGAAACACAAAACCCCAACCATAAAACGATGGGTTGATTCTCGGGCAAAACACCCTTTCTGAGGACTTTGAAGTACCCAAACTGAGTCACATATATCGATCATCGAGCGCTGAGTCCTTGTTGGCTTTGGCCTTGACGTCTTCTGGGATGAGAGACCAGAGCTTGTCGATGTTGATGATGGGGCAGTAGAACTTGTTACGGAGCTTGTGGAAGTACCTCATACCCACTTTCCCGAAGTATCCAGGATGGTACTTGTCGAAGAAGATCCTGTGGTGGTGCATACCTCTGGCGTTACCGCGACCTCAGGGTGCTTGCGGTGCTTTCCGATGCGACCATATCCGGCGCTCACGTGGCCGCGCTAAGCAAGAGAGAAAGGGGGAAGACGATGCGCCGAAGTACAGTGCAATTTACAAAATACAACCGGGGAAGTGGCCGAAGAAGACGATTCGCCGACAAAAAATAAGACGATTTTGCGAAATCAGACGATTCGCCGAAGAAATTACATAGGAAAGAGAGAAGACAGTTTTATGAGTGGGTTAATGGGAGGAGAAGATGATTCTCAGACAATCGCCCTGAGCGGCTGTGAGACAGAGAGATTTAACAAAAAGAAAATGAAGAAATTAGCCAAAAAACACCTAACCCTAAACCTTTTATTTCGTGGTGCAAAAAAAAAACCTTTTATTTCTTTTTTTTTTTAAATTTCTGCCTAAATTAAATTAATTTAGCTTAAAATTGATTTTATTTCGAAATTAAATAGCCACGTGTCAGCATAATAAGCATTAACGCGCCCCCAAAACACGTGTAACATACTTCCCATCCAAATTGACGGGCTGCCCCTATTTGACGCCATTTCATAATGTTTTGCCCCAAATCAACCCAATTGAAAGGTTTTGCCCCAAATTAAGCCGATCCGAAAACGTTTTGCCCTTAATTGAGCAATTAGCCTTTAACATCAACCCGTTATTTATACATGATCATAACTTAGCTTAGTCATCTATAGGCTAGATTACTCATCATTTAGCCTAACTTACGTGTTGTTACAAAGTTGGTTCAAGTGTAAAGAAATGATGACAAGTTTTATGCTAAGTCATCAAATGAGTTTACAAAATTTTTCCAAACTAAATGTTGCTGCTATGCAACTAATTACTTCTAACACTCCTCCTTGGTTGCATAACTGCAAACATCTTTTAAATCTTCAATGCTCCAAAAAATCTTGTCTTCACATCTCAAAAAAGATTTTTTCACCATCGGTAAAGTAACAAGTTCTTTGTCATTTGGTTCCAAAATCATGCAGGTTTTGCCCTTAAATATCATTGCATAATTCTTTTCAAGCAATTGGCCAACACTCCTCCTTGGTTACAAAGCTGTAAAACTTTAAAATTGTTAACAAAAGATTTAAAAGTTTTAAAATGGTTGATAAGGGTTTAAAATTTGAAAGGGCTTAACAGGCTTAAACAACTGAAAACAAGGTTAAAAGATGTTGAATAACTCTTGGACAGATTGAAAAATGATTTTTAGAAGAGAATGATTAATAAGACACAAGAGAAATTCACCAAAGATGAATTCAGTGTATAACCTTAAGGTTAAGCTTTGAAAACAATGTTTTGTTGTAAATGTTATTAAAAAGGTTTTGAAATTCGAGTTTAAAATCAGAATTTTGCTTTAAAAAAGAAGCGTCTTGGTTTGGTTAAAAGTTGGAACAAATTCAAAAAAGGTGTTCTTCATGTTGATGCTCATCTTCTTCAATATGTGTTCTCTTAGCTTGCTGCCACTTCTTCTTGCCTTTAGTTTTGCAGACCTTTTCTACATGTCCCATTTCTTTACAATATCCACAAATTGCATCATGTCTAAAATAACAATATTTAGGCAAATGAGAATTTTTCTTACAGTGTGGGCATGGTTGATATTGGTTCCTCTCCACTGCATCCTTGATTTTTGCAATAGGCTTCTTGCCTTTGCTTTTGTCAAACACCCTAGCAAACATTGTTCCTTCAATTTCAGATTGGAGTCTGTTTAATTCTGCCGAAATCATGTTATCAAGTTCTTGACCTCTGCCCTCAAGAGCAAGAATATGCATCTCATATTTTTATGCCATTTTTATGCCAGTGACATGAGAACTTTTGGGACAATTTGGGGCTATGTGTAGTCTTCACCATACAACTTTAGCTTATTGACAATCTCCACTACTCTGGCTCCATAATCTTGGATAGATTCATCTTTTTTCATTCTTAGGATCTCATATTCCCTTATGAGATTGTTGATAGTTGAATACTTGGTCTTTTCTGTTCCTCCAAATTCATTTTTGATTCGATCCTATGTCTGCTTTGCAGTTCTGCAGTTCATGATTCTTGAGAATATTTGCTTTGAAATAGCTTTCTGAATGGATGTAGACCAAGGCTTTATGTTTTTGCTGAGGCAGCTTGCCTTTTGATGGTGTTGGCCTTCCTGGTTTAACTTTCACGGCTGCTCCTTTGGTTGTTTCCTCCTCCTTTCCTTTTTCAGGAGAGATTTGATCCCAAATCTCCAAGGCCAACATGTTGCTTCTCATCTTGATACACCAAAGGTGATAATTTTCTCCGTTGAAAACAAGTGGAGGAAGATCACTAAGTCTCATGGGTTCATAGTCTATTTTTTAAAAAGATTTTCTGGGTTTGAAAATTGGTTTAACAGGGTTCAAAGTTTCAGGCTTTCTGTCAAGGTTTGGTTACAAGGTTTTCAAAGGTTTTGATAACAGGTCCCTGAAGAAGTTGGCTCTTGATACCAATTGTTGGTTTGGCAAAGGTTGACAAAGGTTTAAAACACTAAATCACAAAATTGATTTAACTTGAAATAAGGAGTTTTAACAAATTGCAAATGAACTTTGAGCGGAGCAGAGTAATTGATATTGCAAGGATTTCAAAAGAGAAAAGTAAAGAAAATGAAGGCTTGATGGGATGATTTAACATTAAACATCAACCCGTTATTTATACATGATCATAACTTAGCTTAGTCATCTATAGGCTAGATTATTCATCACTTAGCCTAGCTTACGTGTTGTTACAAAGTTGGTTCAAGTGTAAAGAAATGATGACAAGTGTTATGCTAAGTCATCAAATGAGTTTACAAAATTTTTCCAAACTAGATGTTGCTGCTATGCAACTAATTACTTCTAACAGTAGACAGCATTGGTTGTTAGAAACAACAGAGTCAAGCAGATTCTTTTTCTTTTTCTTTTTGCCAGTAGATGAAGCAGATTGAAAAGGGAAGTTTTACTTCTACATAAAACCAATATCTGAAACAGGTTGATAACGGGGCAGTGTGAGACAGTGAGATTAGCAAACAAGACTAAGTTGTTGCCCGTTATTTATTTATTCCCACTATAAATTATGAAAATTTTGTCCAAAGCATACAGGAATAAAACTGAAAACAGAGGGAAAGCTCTGTAACTAAATTATGGTCTTGCTCAATCCAATCATGTATGATTTTTGTTCATTTAATTATTTTAACCAAATTAAGTTGAGAATGCATGATCGAATGTATAGATTTATTATATTAATTGGGATTATTATAGATGACTTATAATTTTTTTTATATGAATATATTATTATATCTTAATAATAGGAAAAACCAAAGAATTATTACATATTATAATATAGGTTTTGTTGATCACGTAAGTCATGGTGACAACTAATAAAAATTGTGACAATTCAGAATATTTAATATAATTATAAAACCTACTGCAATCATCATTTGGAGAAATTATTAGGTGGGACGGATCCACCATGTCATTTATAGGATCAACCAATAATATGAAGAGAACTCATCAATTTTCTAAAACCTTATCCCAATAATATCTCGAATTTAGGGACTTACCCTTTATACATGATTTATTTTAAACGAGAGCTAAACCTGGGGACTACACTTGTTGTAATTAAAGTAATAGATTTTAATTTATTGAGATCACAAATAGATAGATCGTTTACTTGAAAATTTTTCAACCACATTTAGGCAGCGTTTGGTTGGAAGGATATTTTATTTCTAGTCATAAAAGATTATCGTTAATAAAAGATAACATGATGTTTGAGTGGGAATTACTAGTCAAATGCAATTGAAATTAATAAGGTTTTAGACGAATCAAACATGAGAATGTTCCTTTCTCTATGTAAATCCAGCATGTGGTTTAAGTTATCTTTGATTATCAGTGGGGACTTTGTGTAGGGAATGTAACATTCACGTGTTTATTTCGGAAATACTTTTAGAGTAAAAAGGTTGAGAGATAATAGTGGAAGCACAAAGGTTATTTTCTCAAAACCAATTGGTTTGGCAGATTCTAATATGGCTTTACTTTTAGCTATCAAAGAGGCGTTTTTAATCTTTGCAGCTTCGGATTGGCAGATGAGAAAGAATTAATTGTTGAAAGTGACTCAAAAAATGTAATGAAATGGGTGAATGATCCTTCTTCAGTGCCATGGAGATTTAGACAAGTGATTTTTCAAATTGAAGGTTACAAGAAGAAGATTTGAAAGTGGGGTGTCAAGCATATCTTTAGAGAGATTAATAGGTCTTGCAAAGTCCAGCATTGATCGAGGCTCGGCTATGATCATGTCCAGATTTGATTAAGTTGCTCCCTTTCCTTTGTTGTTTTGTTTTTGGTTGAATCCCCTGCTTTTGTTTGGTCTAATGTTGTTCATGTTGGCTCTGTTCTTTGGAGTTATGTTCTCCTTTTATCATCAATAAAATCCAACTTTGCTTTTTTTTCAAAAAAAAAAAACTATTTTTAGAGTAAAACTATTTTTATTCATGCAATCCCACCTATATAATCCTTTGACGTCTACTCCATTGGGTCTCTACTGACTACAAACAAGTCAAATTTGGAACCTATAATTCATATTTAGCTATCTACCCCTGCTCTTTTCCATATTAACTTTTTTTGCATAAAACTTTTCCATATTAACTTAATGTGGGGCATGGTTTGAATAATAAAAGATGCACTACTTTGAATTAATTAATAATATTTAGATGGTGCTATAGATTGTGTGACATTTTCCTAGAGAAAATTAATACCTGTATATTGACCGTTTTAGCCAATTGGGGTCTACAAAAAAGAAAATCTTCACCTAGTCTAAAACTTTGAAATTATGTGCAAAAAATATGTTTCTAAATTATAGGAAGGGATGTTCCTTTCTTTGTGGCCAAAAAAATTATAGGAAGGATGCACCCAAGTTGTTAATTCAATTTGTGAGTGCATCGTGTCTTGAACGTGAGGCCCTAAGATCAAGTCTCATGAAATGTAAATTTAGTTTATTTATTTATTCGTTTGTTTGGTAGTTTAGTATGTAGTAGAGGTGTTCATTGGGCGGGTCGGACTTTACTTAATAATTGTATAATATATGCTTATCCAAACCCGGCCCAGTCCGAAGAACGGGCCTCAATTTTTGTCCAAGATCCGTCCATATTTTTAAACACATGTCCAAGCCCCATACAAGTCCGTCCATATTTATTTTTTAAATTAAAATAATAATTAAATTTTTTAATAAAAAATAAAATTTAAACATTAAAATTTATATATAATCTAATAACAAATTTAATCAAAATAAATTTTGATAAAAGATTAAATTTTAATAAAGTTTACAAGTTCTAATTAATGTATACATATGAATTATTCAATTTTATTATGTATAAATATAATTAATTAATTATATTATATTATTTATATATAATACGGGCTGGGCCGGTCCGGGTCAGGTTCGGGTCTAAAACACCAAAACCAAGACCTGTTCTTTTGATATAAATCAAAACACATGACATCTCTTTTCATTCTAAAAGTGTATTACCTAAATTCTACTCCATCTCTAGGTAATTCATCAAAATAATGCTAATATTCTACTCCTCCATCTCTAGATAATTCATCAAAATAAAGTTAATATTAATAGTTGCTTGAAATGTATGTTGATTATCTAAAAAAACATAGTACGCTGCGGTTATTTTTTAATCTTGATCGCAATTGTTAAATTAATGAACTCGGGTAGACACATTTATAGCATTAATCCTTTGGATTCCGGTAGAGGAGTTGAACCGGTAAACCCTAATATCAACACACAATTCATATGTAATTAAAACACACTTAATCATAAATATAAAAATAGTAAATTACAAAAAAGGGCAGCAGGAAAAGTAAGAGAGGAAATTCATCGAGGGCCTTTTTAGTCACCCGAAAAGTGAGAAAAGACAAAACAAAAGTCAAAAGGGGGCACCACATTAATCCTCAATTTGGCCTTTAGTAATTTCCATAGCAATTGTTAAATTAATGAACTCGGGTAGATACATTTATAGCAGCAATCCTTTGGAATTCCGGCAGATGAGTTGAACTATTAAATCCTAATATTAACACACAATTAATATGTAATTAAAACACACTTAATCATAAATACAAAAATAGTAAATTACAAAAAAGGGCAGCAGGAAAAGTAAAGGAGAAAATTCATCAAGGGCCTTTTTAGTCACTCGAAAAGTGAGAAAAGACAAAAAAAAAAACCAGAAGGAGGCACCATATTAATCCTCAATTTGGCCTTTAAGTAATTTCAATAGTCACTAAAAATAATATATAGTATATATAATAATAATAATAATAATAATAATAATAATAATAATAATAATGTCCCTCCTAAGTGCTAACTACTACCGTTGTCCTTAATAATGTCCCTATCTTCTTCGGAGTTTCCTAAATCAAATTAATGCATCTAATATTTTCAACGGCCTCCAATCTAGACCGGGCATCGGCATAAATAATCCTTGAAATCAAATCGATCTTTCATTCCCTTCACACAAGAAAAACTCAATCTTGTTATGAAACTATCGAAGAACAAGGACAAGAGATAATAACCCAAAAGAATTTCATTATTGAAGAAATGAAATGAGAGGGATAAAAACTCTTGATGAGTTGTGGATGAGTTACAAAAGGGAACTCACAATTCATAACTTTTTTTGGGTACAATCACAATTTATAACCGAAGATTTACAAAGTTGATAATTTTCATCTAAAGCGATAAATTCCCAAATTCCAATTTGTTTTGTTTCTTTAAATCTAATAATACCTCTCAATATATCTTCAAATTCTCTATGATAATACCTCTTCGGCTTAGTATCCAACAAGTTGGTCAGCCCGCGCTAACGCGTCGGGCGTCTTTGAATTTAGTTTTTTAGAAATTTTTTTATTGTGACCCTCATAAACATCAGTTTTGTTAATCAATATCAAGAAACAAAAAGTTAAGAAATTGTTCGTGAGAATAGTTGATAAAATTACATATTAATGATACTATTTATTATGAAAATAGACATAGTGTAGGGGGAAAGAAAGCTTAAGAAACTGTTGCGCCAAAAATCTCTTGCTAGAGTTTTCACGGAGAATTTTTTATGACAGCATAAGGGCGTGCCAGTCAATTTGCTGAAATTGACAAAGAGGTTGTAAAAACTAGATCTGGTGCGCGGAGCAGCAGATTAAAAGATCAGAACGATTGTGGGGACTGGATCAAAGTCACACCGGAGCATTTAAATCATTGGATCCACACGAACTACTTCTCATAACTGGGCCTCTTCTCTTTTGGATCAGATATGGGAGATCTGCTTTGATGGCAATTGAAATTGAAAAGAAAATAACAAACTGATCTGTTATTCCTGAATGAAAAACACGTGTACAGTGTTTGTATGTCCGGAGACAAGATTGAAACAAGAGAAAAACACTAAAAGAGTGTTTGTTTGTCCTGAGACAAGATCTAAACAAGGAAAATATGAAGAACGAGTGAAGAACTCGTGATGAACAAGAGGAAAATGGCATAGAGCCAGAGAGAAAATAAGCACGGAGCTTGTTTTTTGCGCGGAACAAGTTTGTAGCTTAAGGAGCTGGTTTTGAGATGAGTGATATCTGCCTAAAACCTGAGAATGGCCTCCCTTTATATGGGGGGCGGCATGGGCTTTGGCATTAATGGGCTTGCCTTGCTGAGAAAGGCAAAATCCTCCTCCTTTGCAGATGACAGCCTCCAGGAAGGTGCAGTGAAACTTCTTTCTCCTTCTGATTGCTTCCAACTACTAGGGAGAGGGGAAAATAGATGTCAGGGTGCCACACTGCTTGGATGTGAGATGGAAATCTTCCTCCTGGGTAGTTGGTGATAATTCTTCCTTCTTCTTGTCACATTGCAGCAAGCCTTCGTTGCTTCTTTTGTGCTGAATTTAGCTATTTTGACTAAGTAGTGGCCAATTGACATCATGAATTGAACTTTGAACACCAAGGCCATGAAATTACTCATACTTAGCCATATTTAGCTCTTCAAATCATGAAAATAATAATTAATTAAGAAAATGCCTTAAACCGGGGTGAGAAAGCCACATGTCCTTAATTGAAAAGAATGCAAAAGTTGCAAACGATCTCGGAATAAGCCAAAATTTCACCACTAGGCTTAGATTATCTCCATAAGATTATGGAAAAAATTTCAAGTGAATTCGAGCTCTCCTTCATGGTGAACTTGGTTTCATTCCCCAAAATGTCTTTAACTGAAAACCGGGCATAAGTTTTTACTCCGATGTCAGAATAGGATGAAATTTTACCAAGATGACCTACATAGCTCAAGGATCATCATGGTATGCTCCTTGGTAGAAATCGCAGCCTCTAGCCTCTGCAATTGGTCAATTTTACTATTTTGTCCTTAATTGAACAAAATACAAGTTGCAGTTTCGCCTCCCGGGGAGGGGAAAAGGGCTAGGCGATTTCTCCACTATGGTTGGTCGACTATATGGAGGAGGTGTAAGGTTGAAAATCTCATGCCTCTCTCACGTAGGTAAATGTTTCTCTTGCTGACAAACTTTAGCTCCCTGCCTCCTTCCTGCAAGAAGAGAAAAATATCTCTCTGCAGGGCAGAGGGCGGCCTCTCCTCTGTATGGGAGATGACTTGGGCCTTGCTATGTATGTCCATGAGGTATTTTTCATCTCATGGGCAGATAACAAGCAATTTTCCTTTTTTACTTGTTTGCCTCCCTAGCAGGCACCAATATCAAAGGAAACTGCTTCCGATTGACTTTCTTTTCCACTCTCCTATTTTTGGGCGGCATATATGGAAATAATAATAATAATTTCGAAATTATTATTATTTATTAATAATTTCAGCCTTAATTAATTAATTACAAGAATTTCCTAATTCAATTAGAACTAGGGTGGTGCAGAAACTAAGTTTCTTCAGGATTTGTAATCAAATCTTGACCACTCATCTTGATATAAATGATGTGAAGACCAATTTACCCTCAATTGTAAATTGAGGTATAAACAATGCCCCCCCAAGCTTAAGTCCTTGAATTAAAATGGAAAGGATTTGAGCTTTTATATAAGGAAATTGGTCTTAGCCGAAATTCCTCCTCTTATTTTCCTTAGCAAACGTCGACCCCTCCTCTTGGTACTATACTTAGCCAAAAAATTTCAGCAAGTTTTCAAGCTTCAATGGCTTCCAAGAGTCAAGATCTCAGCAAAAATCATCACCAAAAATCATCACTCATGCTAAGTAATTCAAGCCGCGACTCCTTGTTCTTGGAGACTTCCAAAATCATTGGCAAGGATCATGTAGATGTGACTTTGATGATAATTATGTGGTGTTGTAGCTGCTGGAATTTAGAGGATTAATTTGAATTAAGATCCAAATTAATTTAGTGAAGAAATTGGCAAAAAATCCTAGCAAAAATCATGTAATTTTCGACATAGGATTGAATTTTTGCCATAAATCTTTTAATTAACATGTTGCTGCATATAATCATACTTATATGGCATGAAATCATGTTAATTTGATAGGATTAGGGCTAGGGTTCATCGATTAGGGTTAGAAACCCTAATTTGCAATATTCGGCCTTAATTGGCCAAAAAATTTAAGTTAAATTCGGCCTAGATCTTTAATCTAGCCAAAATTGATTAGGATAAGATGTTTTCCTCATGTAATAAAGTTAGATTTCATGAGCATGAAAACCTAATTTGATGAGGATAGAAAACCCTAGCAAGTCGCGGCCTCAAATTGCAAAAATTGCAATTTTCGGCGGCTTGCAATTAGGTCCCTAGGGTTAGGGTTTTCGGCCTATTTGTTATTTTAGGCCAAAATTAGTTTAATTTTCTTAAAAATATTAAAATAATTAATTTTGGCAGCCATAATTATTATTTTTTCCAAAATAAAATTATGAAATGATTTTAAGGTGGTAAAATTTAATTTCACCAACTTGTAATACTTCAAATTAACAATTCCTTGCTATTTTTTTTTTTATATAGGCCGCATTTGCTATTGGGGCGGCTTTTTCCACTAAGCTTTGTATGAACTTGGTGAGGACAATGTCCTTAGCACCATTCCTCTTGCCCCCCGGGTGTTGCTTGCCATCTCCTGGGTATTTCCAAAGTTTCTCTGCCCTGACTTTCCTTCATGATTTTCGGACCAGATTTTATCCTGGTTAACAAAACATCAAGTCGGTTGAGCACCTCATCCACACTTGTTGTATCTTTTTTTATTTCAGGAGAGTCTTCAATCCCTTTGGAGCTGGTGACTTCTATGGAGTCGTCAACTTCCTCAGAGTCAGAGTGGTTAGAAAGTTGCCCCCCGAGCGTAACTTCCTCATCTACCACTTCGTCTTTGTTAAGTTGATCATCATCATGTTTGGAGCAGTTGTCTTTATCACTTTTAGCACAGTCATCACCTCTGGTATAGTCAATGGTGACATCATCCTCCTCAATGGTTTTGGCGCCATATTCACTGCCCCCCAAGTGTTCGTCCTCTTCATGAGGCAGTTGACTTGTGCTATCATCTTCACCACTTCCCATACTCATGTCTTCATTAGTAGTTTCAGTAATATGGGTGGTATCACTAGTAGATGTGGCATCATCACTAGATGAAGTAGTGACGCCAACATCTACTTTGATTGGAGTAGACCTATCATCACCATCATCCATATCGGAAGTGGTGGAGTCAACAGTGGAGTTCATGCTCATCTCCACTTCATTTCTTGCTTTGGCTCTTTTACGGAGTTCTCGCCTTCTCCAAGTCTTCTTATTTTGCTGAGTAGGTTGGCTAAAGATTTTTTGATGTTCACTCCTTCGCCAAACACCACTTTGAACTTTTGAAGTTGACTGGACCATCTTTGGTTGTGCATGAGAAGTTGGAGTTTGATTTAATTGCACCCCTCTAAATGAAGATGGAGCAGATGAGTAGGTGGGTGGCGTCACCTTTAGAGTGGATGGCGCCACTTGCTTCTTTGTCCTAGGTGGAGAAAACTCCAACTTTCTTCTAGGAGCCTTGTGTTTCAATGCCACTGACCTTGGAGTTAATGGTTGAACAAGTTGATAATCCAAGGGTTTTTGCACCATGGTCACACCTTTTTCATTTCCTTCTGTAAACAAGTGACCATTCTTTCCAAAGTTAGCCATCACCTTGTCAATAACTTTTTCTACAAGAGGTGAGACTTGGGTGGCCACTTGGTGTGGATGGAGTATGACAACTTGATGTGGATGTAACTAAAGTAGTGTGACCAAGGGTGGCGACACTTGCTGCTGTATTTGCCCCCCGAGTGTTGTTTCTATTACAGAGATGGCTTCTTGCACTTGTTTGAAGCCATTCTCATTCTTGGTTATTCGTTCCTGGATCATCTCTTGGATTCTAGCTTCCATCTTGTTCATCACCTCTTCTAAGGCGTTAGTAAGATCATCAGGAGTTATGGTGGAGGTGACGCCTCCTGAGAGGTAAGAGGCATCTCCTAGGAGGAAGGAAGCATCTCCCTCTTTGTTGCTTTCTGCGCCACTCTCATGTCCATGTAAGGACATGTGGTGCAGAGAATCCTGCTTTTCCTTTGCATCCCCACTGGTTAGCTGTCCATCTTTTGGAAGATTAAATGCAACCATGTGTATAGGAGTTGGGAAATGATCCTTGTTGACTCCCATGTCCTTCTTGAGAGGCTCAGGGAACTTTAGTATTCCCCTTTCTATCTTCTCTTGTACTATGTCCTTGAACACAGTACAGTTGTTGGTTGGATGCCTCCAGGAGTCATGGTACTTGCAGTACTCTCTCCCTTTGATGTCCTTAGGTGAAGGAAGGACATGTCCAGGTGGTAGCTTGATCATACCAGACTTATGTGGAAAGTCAAAGACTTCATTTGTTTTTGAGGAGTCAAATGAATAAATCTTGCTTCCACCATAAGGTTTCTCCTCTACTTGTCTCTGGTACATAGCAGCAAACCTTTCCTGGGTCTGAGGATGTCTCACTCTTGCCTTTATCAGACATGGACACTCAATAGGCCAATCAGCTTTGACCTCAGCTATTCCAAGTTCAAAATTTGGCTCTTGATAGTAAGTGCCATAAGATGAACTTCTTTCATTCTCCTCTCGTAGGAGAGTCTCATATCTTGTCACCTTGGTTGACATCTCGGAGAAGTCAATGAAGTCAACTCCTTCGAACTACTTTCGAAGCTCTATGTCAAGTCCATTTTGAGCTAGGCGCACGAACTCTACCTCCTGGAGAGGTGTGCGGCACCTGTTCCTTAGCTCCTTGAAGCGAGCTAAGTACTCCTCAACTGACTCCTCTTTCTTTTGATAGAGGCGTGACAAGTCAGCCATGGAGACCTCAGGTTCAGTTTTATAGAACTGTGTATGGAAGAACCTTTCCATCTCCTCCCAGGTTCTCACTGAGTTGGGTGGTAGGTTGATGTACCAAGTAAAGGCTGCTCCTGTGACAGAGTTAGGAAACAGGCGAAGCTTGTGGTAGCCGGAGTTAGCTTCTCCACACTGCACAGTGAAGCGAGCAATGTGCTCTAGAGTCGTCTGCTCACTTCAAGTTCCACAGAAACAAGTGAAGTCAGGGACTTTGTATCCACGAGGGAGAGGATAGAATCTATCATACTCCTCAGGATAAGGTTTCTGGAAGGATGGCCTGCCTACTCTCCTGTAGACTGGGCCAATCATATCTTCAATCATCTCCCTGATGTGGTTCTGATTGACTAGTCCCTGTACCTCAGTAACTTGAGGTGGATGGCGTGGAGCAGGATGGCGTTGATGGCCACTCCTTGCTCCATTACCATTCCATTCCTACCATGAGGTGGTACATAGGCCACCACTCGAGGACCAACATGGTTGACTTCCTCTTCCACATTTTCAGGGGCGTTATCTGCTTCCTCCTGATGGCCAGGGATGAACTCAGCTTTATTTTCTCCTCTTGCAGCTACATCCCTAGGAGGTGGTAAGTTGTTATTACCAGCAACATCCACTTGGGGTGGAAATCTCACCTGATTGGCACCATTATGGACATCTGGCGCCACATGTGGAGGGAGAAGTGCAGGTTGGACAAGTCCTAGATGAGGAGGAGGTGGAGGTGGAACTTGTTGGTTGTTCACCTCATTGTTGATCACCTGCTTAGGAGGTGGCGTAGGTAGGGCGCCAGGCAGCTGTTGGTTTTGCCCCCCGAGTCCAACTTCCATCTTATTGATGAGTTGTTGGATGTTCTCTTGGGAGTCGGCTCTTTGTTGAGCCAACTGTTGCACTATGAGATCATGAGAGGTGTTTAACCTTTCAAGAGACTGAGCAATAGCTTCGAGAGCTCGCCACATGTTAGCATTTGTCTGCTTAGGAGGAGAGTCCTCTTCCTCCTTGCCAGTAGAGCCATGTGGGCTTTGGCTTGAGGAGTCTTGAGGCCTCTTATCTCCATTCTTAGGTGGCATAGCTGTGTTGTGTAGGAAAAAAAACTTAAAGTAAATAAACGAAAAAAGTAAAGAAATTATACCTTGGAGGCGTTATAGGAGGAGAGATCTACAATCTTGTCCTGCTTCAAGTGTCAAGGGAAGTGATTTGGTGTGGACCTTTGACTGAGGCGGACACCTTGCTGAGAGACTTGGAGACGGAGAGCCGGGGATTGCCGGCTATGCAGAGAGACAGAGAAAGGGGAGGGCGCCAGAAAGGGAAGACAAACTGTTTGTTGTGTCCTACTAGGCGTGCCAAAAAGAGATGTTGCGCCAAAAATCTCTTGCTAGAGTTTTCGCGGAGACTTCTTTATGACAGCATAAGGGCATGCCAGTCAATTTGCTAAAATTGACAAAGAGGTTGTAAAAACTAGATCTGGTGCGCGGAGCAGCTAATTAAAAGATCAGAACGATTGTGGGGACTGGATCAAAGTCACACCAGAGCATTTAAATCATTGGATCCACACGAACTACTTCTAATAACTGGGCCTCTTCTCTTTTGGATCAGATCTGGAGATCTGCTTTGATGGCAATTGAAATTGAAAAGAAAATAACAAACTGATCTGTTATTTCTGAATGAAAAACACGTGTACAGTGTTTGTATGTCCGGAGACAAGATTGAAACAAGAGAAAAACACTAAAAGAGTGTTTGTTTGTCATGAGACAAGATCTAAACAAGGAAAATATGAAGAACGAGTGAAGAACTCGTGATGAACAAGAGGAAAATGGCGCAGAGCCAGAGAGAAAATAAGCACGGAGCAAGTTTGTAGCTTCAGGAGCTGGTTTTGAGATAAGTCATATCTGCCTAAAACCTGAGAATGGCCTCCCTTTATATAGGGGGCGGCATGGGCTTTAGCATTAATGGGCTTGTCTTGCTAAGAAAGGCAAAATCCTCCTCCTATGCAGATGACAGCCTTTAGGAAGGTGCAATGAAGCTTCTTTCTCCTTCTGATTGCTTCCAACTACTAGGGAGAGGGGAAAATAGATGTCAGGGTGCCACACTACTTGGATGGGAGATGGAAATCTTCCTCTTGGGTAGTTGATGATAATTCTTCCTTCTTCCTGTCACATTGCAGCAAGCCTTCGTTGCTTCTTTTGTGCTGAATTTAGCTATTTTGACTAAGTAGTGACCAATTGACATCATGAATTGAACTTTGAATACCAAGGCCATGAAATTACTCATACTTAGCCATATTTAGCTCTTCAAATCATGAAAATAAATATTAATTAGAAAATGGCTTAAACCGGGGTGAGAAAGCCACATGTCCTTAACTGAAAAGAATGCAAAAGTTGCAAACGATCTCGGAATAAGTCAAAATTTCACCAGTAGGCTTAGATTATTTCCATAAGACTATGGAAAAAATTTCAAGTGAATTCGAGCTCTCCTTCATGGTGAACTTGGTTTCACTCCCCAAAATGTCCGTAACTGAAAACCGGGCATAAGTTTTTACTCCGATGTCAGAATAGGATGAAATTTTACCAAGATGACCTACATAGCTCAAGGATCATCATGGTATGCTCCTTGGTAGAAATCGCTGCCTCTAACCTCTGCAATTAGTCAATTTTACTATTTTGTCCGTAATTGAACAAAATACAAGTTGCAGTTTCGCCTCTCGGGGAGGGGAAAAGGGCTAGGCGATTTCTCCAATATGGTTGGTCGACTATATGGAGGAGGTGTGAGGTTGAAAATCTCATGCCTCTCTCACGTAGGTAAATGTTTCTCTTGCTGACAAACTTTAGCTCTCTGCCTCCTTCCTGCAAGAAGAGAAAAATATCTCTCTGCAGGGCAGAGGGCGGCCTCTCCTTTGTATGGGAGACGACTTGGGCCTTGCTATGTATGTCCATGAGGTATTTTTCATCTCATGGACAGATAACAAGCAATTTTCCTTTTTTACTTGTTTGCCTCCCTAGTAGGCAGCAATATCAAAGGAAACCGCTTCCGATTGACTTTCTTTGCCACTCTCCTATTTTTTGGTGGCATATATGGAAATAATAATAATAATTTCGAAATTATTATTATTTATTAATAATTTCGGCCTTAATTAATCATCTACAAGAATTTCCTAATTCAATTAGAACTAGGGTGGTGCAGAAACTAAGTTTCTTCAGGATTTGTAATCAAATCTTGACCACTCATCTTGATATAAATCATGTGAAGACCAATTTACCCTCAATTGTAAATTGAGGTGTAAACAGAAACTAATCAAGGGACTATTAATGACACTATTTATTACTAAGATAGTCAATTACCATAATAGGGCAGGGGGAGAGAAATTTTAAGAAATTAATTGAGATCCTGCTTGGTAATTAACCAAGTGAGAAAAGACATAAAAGGACAAAAAATGTTCAAATCAAATATCCTCATCGATCCTCAGAAGGTGCCTTTAGTAATTTCATTGGGTGTTACAAATAATATGTAGTGTATATATATATTTGTGCCTAAACCTTTCTCAACTTGCTCAATTTGAGACTAAACCTTATCAATATGCACCAATTTGGACCTAAATTTGACAGGATGCTGGCTGTGAAATGCACGCGCCATTACTGTTAGTAACGGCATGACGTGACACTGCCAACATGGAAAATACTATTTTTTAAAATTTATTTAATCAATAATTGAATAAATTTGCTTTTTCTTTTTTAGGCTCAAATTGAGCATTGAGCATAGCAGGCCTTTTAAGATTTAACTGTCTGAAGACATTTGACAAATTCAAAACAGTTCGCAAGACTTTAGAGGGTGAAAAATTACTGACACTCGTATTCTCAAGCTCCTGAACCCCTTCCTCTTTCTGTATTATTGCAATTGGTAGAGTACCAATCACCCCGGGAACCAACTCTGTACTGCCCTCCTCTTGATAATATGGGACATCTAGCTCATAGGTACCCATATAATCCAAATCCCCTACCTCCTCTATTTCAGAAATTATAGGCCCGAAAATAATAGGCTCAGATGAGGCAGGCCCAGAAATAATAGGCTCAGATAAGACAGGCCCATAAATACTTGGTTCAGATTTAACTAGCTTAGATATAGTTGGCTCAGAAATAAGAGTAGACCCACTATTAGGTAATATCAGCCCAGAAGTAAATGGCCCAGAAATACTAACAGTTCTAGAGCTATCCCGTTATTTATTTATTTGTTCACTGTGAAGATTATCTTGCATATACAAGAATGAAGACAATTTGTTCACTAAACTTTCCATAATTTAGGACAATTTGTCCCTCCGTCAGGGATAAAATATCTTGAACTTGGCAAGTTTAGGAGTTAATTATCTTGAATTTGAAAATTTTGGAGTAAATTTTCGCGATTCGAAATTTAAAGGGCCAAATGTCCTTGACGTAATAATTTAGGAGATAACAAGACTACTAAGCTCTCTTTTTGGTGGTACCACATAACCACATTTCATTGTGTATGGGTTTTGATAACTAAGTAATTTTATTTTATGAATCTAAAGCTGCTAAACATGAAAAGCATGAGATATACATTGCTGCTGGTTGGGAATCCAAAAGACAGAGGTTGAAATTGGTCAAATAACAATACGATTATTGATGATTGGCAAAGAATTAGATGCCTATTTTGTGACACCTCACACCATAAAATCCAAAAGAACCCATCAGCCAAGCCAAGTGTCCTTCAGACGAAAAGGGAAAAAGAAAAAAAGGTCGCAATACTTTTGATCACTTTGGTGCGCCATGTATTTCCCCTGATGTGAACCTGGCCGGCCCATAAATCCTCCCATATTACAAGACTAGCTAGCTAGCTAGTTCCGTTTTAGCTAAGCAAATGATGACTATCTCTATTGTCTATGGATTGGTAGATGAATACCACATGCCTTCACAAGAATTCCACCACGCGGCTCAATTGAAACTTCGATTTCGTCTCCTTCGTCTGCATTCATATCCCTAAGAAAGATATCAGGTGTAATATAACTCACCCATGCATGATCTTGACATATATCACCGTCAAAAAAATTACTGTTTGTCCTATCAAAAGTTCCACTGCCCTTTGTTTTATTCTTGAAATATAGGGTAAGAGAAGCACGAGTGCTTTCCTGATGATCATCATATTCTTCATCGACCGAATAAATAACAAACACAATCACAGCTCGATATTGACCAGTTGAAATTGAAGGCATACAAAACAACACTGCAGATCCAACTTGTTTATAATCGAACCAGTCTGGCACCTTTCTTGCTGGGATGTAAGCTTCCAGACTTCCAGATACTTGAGGGGAGACATAAACAACTTCTGTTTCAAAAAATTTTTGATACAAATATGAATATGATATAAGAGAGTTAAGAGAAGAGAAGAAAAGAGAAAGAGAGAGAAAGGGACCTCTGGCGGCTGACCACAATCCGTCCAGCCACCGCATGATCGGGGTTTTGGGATAACACGAAAATCCCACCCTTGAATGTCAACCATTATCAAGATTACAGAAATTGATTACAAAAGAATCAGAAAGCGTAAGATTACAATGTAAAACGTTGGTATTTATACAAGTGAATGATGAGAATAACTAACTACTGCTGACTCATCAATCATAACTAACTTCCTAATAACTTGCTATTTAACTAACTAAAACTCTTAACTACTAATCTCTAATACCCTCCCTCAAACTGAATACAGGTTGTGTATTCCAAGTTTGATAAAAGCATTAGTAAATTTGGTAGAAGAGAGTCCCTTTGTAAAGCAATCAGCAAGCTGCAACTGTGATGTTACTGGAAGAAGCTTTATAAGGCCTTTTTGAACTTGATTTCTCACCACATGGCAGTCTATATCTAAATGCTTGGTTCTTTCATGGAAAACTGGGTTTTTAGCTAAGTGAATTGCTGATAAGTTGTCACAAAATAAGGGCGTTGGTGTAGTCAAACATATGTTCAAATCCCTCAAAACATAGTGTATCCACTGAATTTCACAAACAGTTGATGCAAGTGCTCGATATTCTGCTTCTGAGCTGCTTCTACTGACTGTGCTTTGTTTCTTGTTTTCCAGGAAATGAGAGAGCCTCCAAGGAAGATGCAATACCCTGTAATGGACTTCCTAGTATCTAAACATGTACCCCAATCTGAATCGGAATATGCCTTGAGATCAAATGAACCTTCTGATGGAAAGAGCAACCCCTGTCCTATTGTGCCTTTAAGGTATCTCAATACTCTATGAGCCACTTGCATATGTTCATTAGTAGGAGCATCTAAGAACTGTGCAAGCTGTTGAACAGCATAGGTTATATCAGGCCTAGTAGTGGTAAGATATTGAAACTTTCCCACTAATTTCCTATACATACTTGTATCATCAAGTGGAGTTCCAGAGGTTTTTGTAAGTCTTGTTTCTGCAAGTATAGGAGTAGGCACTGGTTTTGACTCCATAAAATCCATTTCTTTTAATAAATCCAGAGTATACTTTTTCTGACAAACATTTATCCCTTTCTTGGATCTTGCCACTTCTAAAACCAAGAAAATATTTTAAGCTCTCCAAGGTCTTTAATACTAAAGAGATCATGCAAGTGCTTCTTAATCTTAACTACTTCATTCATGTCATTGCTGGAGATGATAATGTCATCAACATAAACAAGTAAGGCTATGAAGCTGTCACCTGTGTGCTTTGTGAATAAACTATGATCAGCTTGAGACTGCACAAATCCATTTTTGAGCAAACTTTCTGTCAACTTTATGTTCCATTGTCGACTTGCTTGTTTGAGACCATATAGTGATTTAACTAGTCTACAAACCTTGGTTGAATTCTCCATGTATCCCTCTGGTAATTTCATATAGACTTCCTCCTCTAAATCACCATGAAGGAAGGCTGTATTGACATCACATTGATGAAGAAACCACCCCTTCATTGCAGTGACTGCTAATAAAGTCCTAACAGTTGCCATTTTTGCAACAGGACTGAAAGTATCCAAGAAGTCAATACCCTCTTGCTGAGTATAACCTTTTGCCACGAGCCTTGCTTTATACCTTTCGATAGAACCATCAGCTTTCCTCTTGATTTTGTATACCCATTTGCACCCTATTGGTTGTTTTCCAGCTGGTAGATCTACTAACTGCCAAGTTTTGGTCTTGTCTAATGCTTGAAGCTCTTCTGACATTGCTTGCTGCCAGTTAGCATCTTTAGCTGCTTCTCGGTATGTTTTTGGTTCTTGTTCATTGTCAATCGCAGCTGCAAACACTCTATGCTTGTTTGTAATGTTGTTATAAGAAAAGACAACATTAAGAGTATGTGGACTTGTTTTGTGTGTTTGTATGTGATCACACTTGTAGTCTGACAGCTTCTGGGGTCTTGTTTTCTGTCTCGTGCTTCTTCTTGTAGGTACTGAAATCGAAATATCATTTTGGGAATTAAAGTTATCTGCTGGCAGTATTGGATGAAGAGTTTGAGCATGAGAAGGCAGAATCTGGGTTTCTGAGGATTGATGAACATCAAGAACAGCAGAAGGCTGATGAACATCAAAAACAGCAGAATTTTCTGGTTGATCTTGTGAGCTTGCTGCTTGAGAATTAGGAACAGAAGAAGTTGATGAATTTGGAGTTGTAGAACTAACATCCAATCTTTCATCATAATCGTCTTGAGAGTAATCAAAATCTACAAAATTCTCAAGATTTGGTAAAACCAATTTTTCTGCAAAATTATGCTTCAATAACTGCATTTTGTCAGTCTGAGCATTATTTGCAGAAAAAGGGTATATATGTTCATAGAAAATAACATCTCTTGAAAGAAAAACTCTTTTGAATTGTAAATCATATAACTTATACCCTTTTACTCCAGGACTAAAACCTATAAACATGCTTTTAACACTTCTGCTATCAAATTTGTTCTTAATGTTATTGTGATTAGAAGCAAAAGCAAGAGTACCAAAGACCTTTAAATTGTTAATATCAGGGGGCATGTTATGCAATTTTTCATAAGGTGAAATGTTATTTAGAACAATAGTAGGAATTCTATTGATAAGGTAAACAGCATGTAAGACGCATTCCCCCCAAAACTCAGCAGGCAAATTAGCTTGAAATTTTAAAGCCCTAGCAACATTCAAAATATGCTGATGCTTTCGCTCTACAACACTATTTTGTTGTGGAGTTTTTACGCAAGTAGTTTGATGTAAAATACCTTTCGAATGATAAAAAGAAGAGTCATTAAACTCTTGACCATTGTCCGATCGAATGCATTTCACATCTTCTCCAAACTGTGTCTTTGCTAAAATAACAAAATTTTGTATGATAGTTCTAACTTCTGCTTTGCTTTTCATGAGAAACACCCAAGTGAATCGAGTATAATCATCAACAACAGTAAGAAAATAAACATGCCCTTTGAGAGTAGGAACAGAATTAGCACCCCAAATATCAACATGAATTAAATCAAAATACTTAGTACTAACAGAGGAACTGATAGGAAAAGGTGCTCGTTTGTGCTTGGACATATGACAGGTTTCACACAAATCAATAGGCACACTTGAAGGAATCATCAATTTCAATCTAGAATAGGCTGGATGACCTAGTCTGTTATGCCAAATGATAGAATCTTCATTGTTATTACAAAGAACAGTAGCATCAATAGAATGATACCATATCAAGATTACAGAAATTGATTACAAAAGAATCAGAAAGCGTAAGATTACAATGTAAAACGTTGGTATTTATACAAGTGAATGATGAGAATAACTAACTACTGCTGACTCATCAATCATAACTAACTTCCTAATAACTTGCTATTTAACTAACTAAAACTCTTAACTACTAATCTCTAATAACCATTACGCGACAATTAGTGATGCTGATTACACGATAACGATGTCTGCTAAGCTTGGATGTCTTTCGATTGATGTGCATTGCTTTGCTTCCAACATCCATAAATTTGGAGGAAGCTCTTCAAGAGATTGAAGGTTTTTACAGTCATTCAACTTGAGGTTCACTAACTTAGGGTGGTTGCTGATTCCAGCCGGTAAGTTGCAAAAATTGTTTCCCCCTAAGTTCAAACTGGACAAGAATTTGAAATTCCTAAAGTCAATCGAAATTTCATTGTCAAGAAAGTTGCGGTCACAAAGATTAAGCTTTCTTAACGAGGTTAAATGAATGAAGGTTGAGGGCAGTACTAAAGAGGAAGATGTCGCTCTTTTTGGAGAGTCTGAGACCCACGATGAAAAGAATGAAAACCAAGACTTAGATGGTATTGGCAATGCTTCTTTAAGCTCAGCTATAGATAGATGCCCAAGGTTCTTCAAAAGACCAATCGAAGTAGGCAACTCTTTAATAGCAGATCCACTTATAACAAGCTTTCTCAAAGCTTCCAAATTACCCAAATGCTCCGGTAAACTGCAAACTTTCAAGCAGCCACGGAAGTTCATAGTTTCAAGAGACCTTAAGTTGCAAATGCTGTTTGGAAGATCCCTTAGGTTGTTGCAGTTCACCAAATTCAAGAATACAAGTTTTTCTAGATGCCCAATAGATTCATCAACCTCTACTAAACTTGAGCAACCTTCAAGTTCGAGTCTTTCCAAGCTTAAGAGTCTCGCAAAGTTTGGTGTCTCCACAAGGTTCATGGAATAGCTCAAGTCTAGAATTTTAAGCTTGTGGAGAGACTGTTTGAAACAAGAATTATAGTTAAACAAGAAAAAGTGAGAAATAAAACAAAGATATCAATAATAGCTCATGCTATATGAATATGATCATAGATATAGTATATAGATATATATATATATATATATATATATAAGTCTAAACTTCAAAACCATTGATCTGAAATATCTAAAATAACCTTTTTAATTTTAAAAGTTTAGTATTCACTTAAAGGGTAAACATGTATTTATCAAATTAAACTTTTAATTAAGGTTCAATATGTAATTTCATTTATATGTAAAATAACCTTTTTAATTTTAAAAGTTTAGTATTCATTTAAAGGGTACACATGTATTTATCAAATTAAACTTTTAATTAGGTTCAATATGTAATTTCATTTATCAATTAAATTAAATATACCCTTATTTCAATTAATTTTTAATTCCTATGTAATATATATAATAACTAAAATACTTACATTAATTAAATGTAATATTATAATAACTAAAATACTTACATTAATTAAATTCTTAGGTATTTTTTTTAATTCAAATTCTGAGATATTTGTGCAAACGTACTGACTAAAAAGAAATATTGTTTTGTTGGCAAAAAAAAAAGAAATATTGTTTCCTTAATAATAAATAAATTGGATCTTAATATCTTTTATAATTTTGAAATTTTGTTTGACATTGATCTAATTTAATTTAATAAATCAACCTCTAATGTTCAACTACTTTTTTTGGTATAGTTATATATATATAATAGTAATGTGTTGTATCTTATTCACTACAACTTTGTTAGTAATCTTAGACTTAAAAAATTAATAACATTCACCATTGATAAATAAATCGGATCTTTAATATCTTTTATAATTTTGAAATTTTGTCACCATTGATAAAGTTATTCAGCATGTAAGGTTGCTACATTTC
>AWUE01017059.1:0-14871 GCA_001974825.2 Corchorus olitorius
TCTTAGATATGAAAATTATACTCCTCATTAAATTGATAAAATGCTACTAAATTTACTAAAGATGTTAGGTTACTAAATTACCTTATACTATAAAAATTTTTATAACCTTTATAACTTTTTTTAACAACCTTAAAGAAGAACATTGGCAAATACCATTATTGATAAAAGGCTATTAAAATTACTAACAGTATAAGGTTAATTACTGAATTTATTGATAACATTCAAAAACCTTCGATAATTTAAATAGCTTTTTAATGAATATTTGATGAGGAAATTGATAATCTTATTCTTATTATTTTTTTTTTGCATTAAAAATCGATAACCTTCTTTAACTTTCATTCTTAATAGCCCTGTAGTTTTTTTAGTAAATTCAAATAAGAAAATTGATAACCTTCCTTCATTATTGAAGATAACCATAATTGTATAATAATTTAAGTTTTTTTTTGTTCGTTCAATGAGATTAATTATTTCAAATCTCTGTAAACTAAATGACCAGATTTTGATGATTAATTAATTAAAAATTTATGAAAATGAAAAGTACGCATATATGGAATATATGATTTATTAATTGTTAACATACGTGCAGCACACGTGCTTTAACTAGTATATATATATATATATATTATCAGAATATCAGAACGAAAGAAAAATAAATTATTAGGATTGTAAAAGTGATGTGATTTACCTTTGTGTCCTTCCATACTTTTTTGAGACTACTGAATTTCATGTCGAGAACAACCAGGTTGTCTAGCTGAAGGTCGGGCGGTAAAAATTTTAGAGGACATCTACGCCAACAAAACCATCTCAATTTTTTGGGAAAGTTTTCAAATGATCCACTTAAACGTACTGAATCGATTCTCAGCAATCGTAAGTTGATCATCTTTGCAAATGCTTCGGTCCTTACAACAACATCCTCTAGTATTTGTAGTGGTACATCTAGACAGAGGCCTTCCACTGCTTCCATCCCCTACTTACAAGAAAATAGCATTAATTCTAGAAGATGGAGTACTTAGCTCATTTAACAAAATGCGCATTCAACTAAAACTTTAATTACCGTTTGTTCTCTTAATACATCAATTACATCCTCATAAAACCAAAGCCTGCTACGATGTCCAGGGTGAGATGGTGACTCCTCACGGACAATCTCTCTTCCCATGCCACGAATTAGGTCATGCATTTTTAACTTTTGGTCATGGGGGTCATGCATTGGTTGTTTTTTGGGGTATACTGTCAGGAGGGACCTTTTAAGGAGAACGTTAATACCAATTTTGGAATAGAACCCACAACCATCTAGTATTGTCATCACATAATCTTTATTTATGCCATTAAAAAAACATGCAATATCAAGAAACATGGCCTTCAACAAATCATCATCTAGTGTGTCAAAACTTATCCTAAGTTTCTTCTGAATTTGGTGGTGAGGTACTTTTCGAACTTTTTCCACAAAACTTTCCCATTCAGGTTGGCTTCTTTTATACAAATAGGAACCCCAAATTTCGAGGGCAAGGGGAAGTCCTTGAGCATGTTCCACCACACTGTTGGAAAGTTTGGAAAAATCATTTTCCGGAGAAGGCCTCCTAAATGCATTCCAACTGAAAAGCTTAATAGATTCCTCAGGATTCAATTGTTGAACCTTATATCTCTCATCCACCTCTAATTCTGTCAGCAAATGTTTGTCTCTAGTTGTGACAACAATCCTGCTTCCAGGACCGAATCACTTTCGATCTCCAATCAATGGTTTCCATTGTGTTGACTCTTCCAAATCATCGAGAACAATCAAAACTCTTCTGTATCTAAGCCTCTCCTGGATCAAATTTATTCCTCTGTCAATATTATCTACCTTGGTATTTTTCGAACTCAAGATATCAGAAAGGAGTTGCTTTTGCATCCTCACAATCCCACCAGGTTGCTGCGACTCATCTTTAATATTAAAAAGGAAGCTGCTTCCTTCAAACCCTTGATAAACTGTGTTTTAGACTGCTTTCGCAATGGTGGTCTTACCTATCCCATCCATTCCATAAATGCCCACAATGCGAACTCCCTTTAAGCCAACTTGTAACAATTTCATAATTCTTACAACACGTGATTCTATAGCTACAGGGTGATCAGCAACTTTGAAGCGATTGTGATTGTTGTTTACTTTTCTCAGGACATCTTTGACTATCTCCTTGATGAATTTCGATTCATACATGAGATTCAAGTGAGTGATGAGAGAACAAAATAAATACAGGTGATAGTTAATTATGATATATTGTTTATCAAGCATGTCAAATGAGTATAATATTTTGGAAAATCATACAATGAGTTTAGCAAACTACACTGACAGTGTATGGTTTAATCATCCAAATATTATTTCCTTTTACACCGACTTAATTTTGGTTAATTTTTTGGATAATTATTTGATATATTAACATTGTAAAATTTGGACTCCACAAGCAGGGTGAGGAGTTGACATATACCTATACTCTGATGAGTTATTATTCGGTACACTCTGATGGTGTAAAATTTTGACTCCACAAGCGGGATGGGGAGTTGATACATACCCATTTTTTGAATTAATTTTGATTTAAAAATTCAAAACCATTCCCTAAAGGACACATGTCAATCCTTAGACACCGCATGTGTAGTCTGCTAAACACCATTGCCAATAGACTTGATAATAGCTCTATTCTAATTTAATTTTGTTTGTAAATTCAAAACTATTTTCTAAAGGACACATGTCAATCACATGCATGTATTGTTTGCTAAACTTCACTGATAATTTATTAAATAATTTTCCTAATTTTTTAAATCAAACACCGTTAAAAAGAAAGTCTAACCAGGTTGGAGCTTTTTTTATGCACAATACAAGCACAAGTAATAGCCTAAAACGGTAGCTATACTTTTTTATGTTGTACTTGTTACTGGGAGCATTCGATCAGTTCAGTAAAAAAATGGACCAACTGATCGGTTAAGCCTCAAGACCAAATTAATCAAAGTTCGGTCAGTTTGTTCGGTTTTGTATTTTTTATTACTATATACTTCTTTTCTTTTCTCTTTTCGAAAATTCTTAAAGAAAATAATAATGACATGTAAAATTAATTAAAGGGTCTCCACCAAGGTTTTTGAAATCGAGTCGATCATTGAATTGTTGAAGGGTCCAGACATCGGTTTGACCGGTCCAATCACCATTCCGGTCTGTTAAGGAAAATTGAGGCTAAAATAAATTTCCATATATAATAAATATTAATTATTGTATAATAATAAAAAAAACTTTATGATAGTATGGTTAAATAGTTTATGAATTTTTTACTATGTTATGGGTTCAATCCTACCATAAACAATTTTTTTTTTCAAAATTTAAAATTTTAACTTAAATTAACATGTCTAAAACTAGTCAAAATCGGTTCGATTACCCGATCCAACCGAAACTAATCAAAACCGGTTTGATTACCTGATTCAACCGTCGATTGAACCGATCAGCACCGATTATTGACTGATCAAAAAACACTATACTATCTTGACCAGACAGGCCTTTTGTCCCCGGTTCAATCGGTTGATCCTATTTCAAAAACAATGATCTCCATCCAATAAGAGCCAAAACAATTATTATAAAAAGGGTTTACTTTTTTGTAAAAAGTTACTTTGTTGTGTCAGATGCATTAAGGTGTTAATACACTTAAGACTTAAAAGGAGTGTTAGAAAAATATTATTTTAACATTTAATTAATTGTAAATTTTTCTGGAAAATTATAATATACATTGTCAGTGGAGTTTAGCAGATTACACATGCAGGTCTAAAGGTTGACATGTGTCCTTTAGGGAATAATTTTGAATTTTAAAAACAAAATTAATTCAGAAAATAGGTATGCGTCAACTCCCCAATCCGTTTGTGGAGTCCAAAATTTACATTGTCAATATACCAAATAATTATCCAACTTTTATATAGACATAAATATTCCATAAATATTCCATTGTATTGGAATAAAGGATGCATTAAGGTGTTAATACACTTTTTGAGGTAAGGTGTTAAATACACTTAAGGTTAGAGAATTATTATTTTAACATTTAATTAATAGTAAACTTGACAGAAATATCCTTTTGTATTGGAATAAACGAAATCAATATTACCCAAACTTTTTAACCTAAAATGTATTTTTTTAAAGTAATTTTAATAGATTATTTATATTTTTTTTTCTAAAATCCTATATTAATGAGTGTTAAATTTCATGATTAACCCTTAAAATAAATTAATTATTGTTATTTTGGGTTAAACTCTATCAAATTAGGACCAAATTTTATTAAATTAATTACGTATTATTTTTCTAGAACCCTATAATATTATATTTAAAATTTAAAAACTTACCCTTAAAACTAAAATATTTATTTATTCAGAGGCTAAACTTTTAGTTTTATAACTAAATCTTATTAAGGGTATTTTAGACTTAAAAAGTCAAAACTTACATTACTTCACTTTTAATCTTCCCAACAAAAAGTAAGTCCTTGTGTTTTGTGGCTAACGGGCGCACTATACTATTATACAATAAATATCTCCAACTTATCCATACCGATAGTCCGATACCGTTATTTTTTTCTAAGAAAAAGATACCTTATTTTTTTTAAAAAAAATCTAAAACACCATTAATTAGAATTTGGTTTTATTTTTAAGATGATTTGGCTTTTAATCTTAATAAATGTTAAAGGTTATTTTTTTTTATTTTTAATATCAATTATTATTTAGGTTTAAAACTTTTATCCTACTAAAAACTCTATTTTCATTTAATTAAATCTAATATACTTCAAAATTCTATTTTTTTGAGAAAAAATTTAAAAGAATTAAATTGTAAAAAAACTAAAAGTACCAAAAAAATCTTTAAAAAAAAATAAGCTAAATTTAAAAATAATGATATTCTTGATTTTTTTTTTCGGAATTCTTGAAATATATTTAAACGAGGTATTTTAGGGCGTTTCTATTTCAGGTTAATCGAATCAATCAATTTTTTTTGAGGTTTAGCCGAAGAAAATGGATTATTCATGAGCTAGAAGAGTGGGTAAGGGATCTTATGATATTGATTTTGTTGTTTATGTGCGTGTATATACCTCAATTTACAATTGAGGATAAATTGGTCTTCATATAAATAATATTAAGATGTGTGATTAAGATTCGATTAAAAATCCTGATGAAACTTAATTTCTGCACCACCCTGATTCTGATAGAATTAGGAAAATCTTGTAATTAATTAATAAGGGCTAAAATTATTAATTATTTATTAAATAATTATTATTTTTCAGAATAATTATTATTAAAATTCCCTTCAATGCTGCCCTCGACTAAGGGAAGTGACATGATAGGTGATGAGGAGGCAGTTTCCTTAAATGCTGCTGTCATATAGGAAGGCAAGTAGAAAAAAAGGAAGTTGTATGTCATCATCCCATAAGATGGAAAATATCTTATGGACTCTGTAAACACAAATTTCGCGTCTGAAAATAAGAGCAGGAAATTTGGAACAAATAAATAATTTGATTGATGATGTGGAGTACAATTTCTAAATAAATTTCAATGAATTCTTATCCTCTGATCTTCTTCGATGAATTTGATTCAAGGGTCTTGATGGACTTGATCTTGAATAAACAGAAATAATTTTCTCCGAGTGTGTTGGTGAAGATCGAACGAAATAATTTGCTTCAAGGGTCTTCGGTTTGGTAGACTTGATCTTGAGCAAACAGAAATAATCTCCTTCAAATGTGTTGGTGAAGATCAAAATAATGATTTCTTGAGCTTTGGTGAAGATCAAACCAAGAACATCTGAAATATTCAGATCTTGATTCTTCAGGGCTTTTCTACTTCAGAGCTTTTCTGCCTTTGTAGAGCTTCTTTGCTTTCTGAATTGTGTGTCAAATAGCTTTGGAGACTCCCTTTATATAGTGGAGGAAATTCCGTGTGCATTCAATGCTAATCTGCTTTACTTGCAAGCAAAGTAAAATCCAATGGTGGATGATGCGCCAGGGAAGCTTCCAGGTAATTTCCTTGGCAATTTCCAGGTGATGACTCACTGATTAATTTTGATTGGTCAAACCATTAAATACTGAATTCTGATTGGTTAGACCATGTGTCATATTTATCTACCAATTTTCTTTAGAAAATATCCAATAAATTTGAGGATAAATTCTGAAAAGAAATTCGTAGAAAATTCTTATTGGGCCGGAATTTCTTGTTCTACAAATGCCCCCTCAAGATTTGTTTACGCACACGATTTGGAGTGTAGCAAGTAGGCAAGTCTTGAATCTTGATATGCTTTCGGTGCTAAATTTGCTTACACCTTTGCATGGAGTACTTTGAGAAAACCCTTGGTGATTTCGTTTGCAGCTTTGCATGGCTTGAGAAATTATTTGCAAGACACTTTCTCCAAATGTGTTTGCCAATTGAACCAAAATTAGGCTCAAAGGACTTTTTTTTGTGACTGAACTTGACATTTTGAATCAAACTACCTACGTACCCTCAAATGTGAAGGATCAAGTCCTTTACGTGGTTCATTTATTTTTGTGCTCCAAATTTTGTCTAAGTCGTCCTTTGCAGGATTTTCAACTTAGCGAGATTTTTTTTTTCCGCTCTAACTTTTGCCTAAGCCATCCTATATAGAATTTTCAACTTAGCGAGCCTTTTCTTTTTTTTTTCTTTTTTTTTCGCTCTAACTTTTTCCTAAGCCGTCCTTTATAGGATTTTCAACTTAGCGAGCTTTTTTTTTTGTTGGGCAGTTTAGGCTTGTGCTTAGGAGCAAGCATTTCCCCCATTGGCTTGCTTGACATCCTCATTTTGAGTTGACTTGGCATGCATTTTCACAGGATCAAAAGATTCAAATTTCATACTTGGAGTTGGAATTGCCATGACAAAATTTGATGTTGCGCCTTCATCGTCAAACTCAATCATTCCATCCTTGTAAAGCTCCATGATTTTGTCTTTAAGAATGAAACACTTTTCCACTAGATGATTGATTAAACGATGAAACTTGCAATAGTTTGGATCATTAACTTTATCAGCTTCTTCAGGCCGTTTCATTTCAGGCAACTGAATGAGATCAAATTTCAAAAGTTCTTCCAACATCTTTGGGACATCAGAATCAAGGAATGGATATTCCTTTTCTCGCTTTTCTTTCAAGGAAACTTTGATTTTTCCTTGGGAGGATTTGGAATTCACCTTTTTGGAGTCACTAGCTGTCTTGAAAAGCTTTATGCTTATTGCTATGGATTGCTTGCTTTCAACTTCTTTGGTCACAAATTTGCCCCCTTTGTGTTCTGTTGGTTCTCGAACATGCGCCTCTTGATTGCCACCAACTACAATGCTAAGCTCCATATCATGTGCTCGAGTTGCTAATTCTTCAAAAGTTTTTGGCTTAATGCCTTGAAGAATATAACGCAGGGTCCAGTTCATGCCTTGGATGCACATATCTAGTGCAAAAATTTCAGATAATTTTTCTTTGCAATTGAGACTGAGATTTCTCCACCTATTTATGTAGTAAATCACAGGTTCATCTTTGCGTTGGTGTGTACTTGTGAGTTCAATCAAACTAACAATGTGTCGAGTGCTATAGAATCGATTCAAGAACTCATGTTCAAGTTGCTCTCAATTGTCAATTGACCCAGGTTCGAGATCTGTGTACCAATCAAAAGCATTGCCCTTCAACGAGCGAATAAATTGCTTAACCATAAGGTCTCCATAAGTGCTAGCATTGTTGCATGTTTCCACAAAGTGGGCGACATGTTGTCTTAGGTTTCCTTTGCCATCAAACTGTTGAAACTTTGGCGGTTGATAGTTGTCAGGCATCTTCATGAAATCAATCCTTTGGGAATAAGGCTTTGCAAAAGTGTAGGAAAAAGGAGCAATATTTTCTGCTTGATCTTTGATTGCCTCTTTGATGAGTTGCTTGATTTGATCAGAAGAAATACTTTGAAGATCTTCTGCAGCAACTTTGATGGAATTTTCACCAAATTCTTGATCAGTTTTCTGAATACTGTTTTCAGCAGTAGTTTCATCAACTTGTTGGAAAATTTGAGGCTTGTCTTTGCCTTTATTTTCAGCAACTTTCATCATTAAAAAGGAAATTTATTCATCCTTTTCTTTGATGTTCTTGGCTAATGATTCCACAGCTTTAGCGAGGGATGCAACTTGTTCCTCCAACGAAGCCATCGAAATTTTTTGATGATTTGAATTTTCAAGAAAAAAGATGAGAGGGAAAGATTGTCCCACTGGGTGTGCCAGAAATTTGTAAACACAAATTTCGCGTCTGAAAATAAGAGCAGGAAATTTGGAACAAATAAATAATTTGATTGATGATGTGGAATACAATCTCTAAATGAATTTCAATGAATTCTTATCCTCTGATTCTTCTTCGATGAATTTGATTCTAGAATCTTGATGGACTTGATCTTGAATAAACAAAAATAATATTCTCCGAGTGTGTTGGTGAAGATCGAAATAAATAAATTTGCTTCAAGGGTCTTCGGTTTGGTAGACTTGATCTTGAGCAAACAGAAATAATCTCCTCCGTATGCGTTGGTGATGAACAAAATAATGATTTCTTGAGCTTTGGTGAAGATCAAACCTAGAATATATGAAATACTTCAGATCTTGATTGTTCAGGGCTTTTCTACTTCAGAGCTTTTCTGCCTTGTAGAAATTATTTGCTTTCTGAATTGTGTGTCAAATAGCTTTGGAGACTCCCTTTATATAGTGGAGGAAATTTCATGTGCATTCAATGCTAATCTACTTTACTTGCAAGCAAAGTAAAATCCAATGGTGGATGATGCGCCAAGGAAGCTTCCAGGTAATTTCCTTAGCAATTTCCAGGTGATGACTCACTGATTAATTTTGATTGGTCAAACCATTAAATATTGAATTCTGATTAGTTAGACCATCTGTCATATTTATCTACAAATTTTCTTCAGAAAATATCCAATAAATTTAAGGATAAATTCTTAAAAGAAATTCGTAGAAAATTCTTATTGGGCCGAAATTTCTTGTTCTACATACTCACATAACAAGGCCCAAAGTCGTCTCCCATGATGTGGAGAGGCCACCCTCCTCTCTCAGGAAGGATTATTTTCTTCTTCCTGTAGGAAGGAGGCAGAGAGCTAAAGTTTGTCAGCAAGAGAAACACTTATCTACGTGAGAGAGGCATGAGATTTTGAACCTCATACCTCCTCAACATAGTCGACCTAACATGGTGAAGAAATCGCCTAGCCCTCTCCCTTTCCCCGGGAGGCAAAACTACAACTTTTGCATTTTGTTCAATTAAGGACAAAATGGTAAAATTGATCAATTTAGGAGGCTAGAGGCTGCGATTTCAACAAGGGAGCATACCATAATGATCTTTGAGTCATGTAGATCATCTTGGTAAAATTTCACCTTATTTTGAAATCGGTGGAAAAACTTATACACGGTTTTCAGTTAAGGACAGTTTGGGGTGTGAAACCAAGTATACCATGAAGGAGAGCTCGATTTCAACCAAGATTTTTCCCATAGTCTTATATTTATAATATAACCCTACTGCTGAAATTTGAGCTAATTCCGACTTCGTTTGCAACTTTTGCATCTTTTTAAATTAAGGACAATTGGCTTTGTCACCCCGGTTTAAGCCATTTACTTAACTAATTCCGACTTCGTTTGCAACTTTTGCATCTTTTTCAGTTAAGGACAAGTGGCTTTGTCACCCCGGTTTAAGCCATTTACTTAACTAAGTATTATTTTTATGATTTGATGAGTTAAATATGACTAAGTAAAGATAATTTCGTGGCCTTGGTGTTAAGAGTCCAAGTCCTGATGTTCGAAGGCCACTTCTTAGTCAAATTAGTTGATCTCACCACAAAGGAAGCAATGAAGACATACTGAAGTGTGACAGGAAGAAGGAGAAATTATCCATCATCTGTCAAGAAGGAAGATTGTCGTCCTCCATCAAGAAGGAAGACGTCCTGGAGTTCCCTCTTCCCTCCTCCTAGTTGTTGGAAGCAATCAGAAGAAGAAGGAAGCTTCATTGCACCTTCTTGGAAGCTGTCATCTCCTAAGGAGGAGGAATTCGCCTTCTTCAGCAAGTCAAGCCCATTAAATGCAAGACCCATGCTGCCCCCTATATAAAGGGATCAATCCCAGAGCTTCAGACAGATACCACTCATTTCACAAACCATCTCCTAGAGATATCACTCATCTCACAAACCAGCTCCTGAAGCTACAAACTTGCTCCGCGCAAAAAACCAAGCTCCGTGCTTATTTTCTCTCAAAAGCTCCGCGCTTTTTCTCTTGTTAATCACGAGTTCTTACTCGTTCTTCAATATTTCCTTGTTTCAGTCTTGTCTTCGGACAAAAGAACACTCTTTTAGTGTTATTTCCTTGTTTCAATCTTCTCTCCGGACGTTAAAACACTGTACACGTGTTTCTCACTCAGCAATAACAATCAGTTATTATTTTTCTCTCAATCTCAATCAAGAACAGCTCTTGCAACGCAATTTAATAAGACTTTATCTTGTGGATCCAATGATTTAAATGCTCCGGTGTGACTTTGATCCAGTCCCCACAAATCACTTTGATCTTTAATCTGCTGCTCCGCGTACCAGCAACATGTTTCTACAACCTCTTTTTCTATTTCAACAAATTGACTGGCACGCCCCTACACTGCCAAAAAATTTTTAACGCAAAAACTCCCAAAGAGATTTTTGGCGAAACAGTGCGATTAAAATTTTATAATGAGATTATCAAAATTTCAATAATAGGTTATTATAATTTCATAATGAGGTTATCAAAGTTTCATATTGTGGTTTCCAAAGTTTCATATGGAGGTCACAAAATTTCACAGTGTGGTTACCAATGGAGGCTATCAATATTTCTTAATGTGTTTACCAAAATTTCAAAGGAATGTTATCAAAATTACATAGAGTTGTTATCAAATTTTCATACGATCAGGTTATTAAAATTTCATAGGGAGGTTATCAAAGAGGTAATCAAAATTTCATAACGAGGTTATCAGAATTTCATAGCGTGGTTATCAAAATTTCATGGTGGTTATCAAAATTTCAAAAGATCATATTATCAAAATTTCATATGAATGTTATTAAAATTTCATATAAGGTTATCAAAATTTCAAAGCGAGGTAATCAAAATTTCACAGTGCAGTTATCAAAATTTCATTTAAAATTATATCTCATGTTAAAAATTATATTAATGTTAATATATAATAATATAATATTATATCGGTTATTCGGTTGGTGTGGTTGAAAATTTTCAAAACGGAAAAACTACCAAATAATTGAACAATCAAATAATAAAACCGACTTTGAATTACAAAATTGAATCAACTAAACCACTTTAGCCGAATTTGATCGATTTGGTAGGTTAAATCGGTTTCAACCAACTAATGCTGACCCTAGTATTTGTACTCTGGACAAGGAGTCCAAGACAACTAAATTAGAAGACATTCTAAGAAAAATGCACCATTTAAAAGATACGATAAAAGGTTCAATTTTCGTTAGATATATCTAACTTGATCAATTGGCTCGACCTGCTACTAGGGTAAAGCTCTTCCAACAATAATCTTTCCATTTACAGGCCATTTCTCGGTACAAGCACTAAATATGTGATATGATTAGTTAAAACCTGACCCGAACCCAAGAACCCGCCCGAACCTGAACTTGCCCAACCCGATTTGACCAAAAAAAGTAAACTAGTCGAACCCGCCTAACACGAGACCCGACGAACCGGTGACCCGAATGACCCGTAACTCGTATGACTCGAAACCCGAATAACCCGAGAAGTTAACCCGAATGACCCGAGAATATTATAAATTAAAATTATCTTTTATTCAATAAAAATTTATAATTTTACTTAAATTATCATTTATTCAATACAATTTATATCATTATTTTTATAATTTTACCTATTATTGCTAAACTTCATTGTCTGAACAATAATTATATGAAGAATCACAAAAATTAAATCATTTATATGAATAATGATAAATTTATATTTAGTAATTTATATTTTTAAATAGTGAATAAATAATAATACTTAATTAGTAATTTACCACGTTTGATTAAATGGCAGCCTCCTCCACATGGTATTCTTATTCTTAACACAGATGGGTCTCGAAAGGCTATAAATGGTCATGCCACAGCAGGTGGTTTGATCCGTGATAGTGATGGTAATTGGGTGAAAGGATTTATGTTGAATATTGGCATCACGGTTAGTTTGAGTGCAGAATTATGGGGTATCCGGCAGGGTTTTTTGATGGCCAAGGCTTTGAATATCCCATCCTTGGTAGTTGAATTAGATGCTGCAGTGGTTGTTCAATTCCTCAAGGAGAAATTAGATTCATCTCATCCTTGTTATACTTTGATTCGAGATTGTTATGAGATCATCAAGGGTGGTTGGATTGTAGAAATACGCCACATCTATCGCGAGGGTAATAGGTGTGCTGACCTTCTGGCTACTTTGGCGAATGATAATCCCCTAGGGGTGAGTTGGTTTGAGGAACCTCCGGATCAACTTCTATCCCTACTTGAAGAGGATAGGAAAGGAGAGGGTGTAATGAGGTTTTAGTTTACGCTTTTTGTTCTTTTGTAGCAAAAAAAAAATTATATATATATATATCTATTAGGTACTACTACCGTACTAATAATCTAACTAGTAAGGGTTGTAATTATATTTTTCATTTTTCATGGATAGTTATATTATTAATTAATTTATAATAATAATTGAAGTAATAAAAAAATATAAATTTAGATATTACATAACTAATAATTATTTGACATTTTATTTGATACACCGTCAATAGAGTTTTTAAACTCCACAAACGAGTTAAAATGTTGACGCATACCCCACCTGATAATTAATTATCTATTTAATATTTAAAACATTCTCCACCTGATAATTAATTATGTATTTAATATTGAAAATTAATATCAAAGCGCCACATATCAAGTATTAATCCTCTAACCTCGCATATGCAGGCCGCTAAATGCTGACCCAACTGACCTGAAAGTGACCCGAGACCAAAACCCAAAGCCGTCCAAACCGACACCGGCAGACCCAAGACCCGAATGACGCGAAACCCGTATGACCTATGACCCGAAACCTAAACCACCCAAGAAATTGTCCGACCGAAATGACCCGAACCTGAAACCCACCCAACCCGCCCGTTTCACACCTCTAGATATGATAAACAGACTCCAATAGCGGTGATAATAATATATTTAGTGGCACTCATAAGAAGTAATCACATTCCAATAACTCAGATTTAGAATTTTGGTAATTTAAGGTAAAAAATAGTACCCGTTTGCGATGTTTCGGAGGTCCCAACCAGATAAATTTCCTGCTTCAATAAGCACTTCTTTCCACTTTTTGATCATTTCCGTCTTTTCATTAAAACGTTTTTCATGTTCAGCAAAAGCTTCTGCATAACTTCCACTCTGTTTTCGAACATCAGAAGGATCAACATCATAGAAGATTGGAATAACAATCTGGCCAGTTGTATTTTTGCAGTCAATAATCTTTACAAGCTCATCAAGACACCATGTAGAAGAAGCATAGTTTTTAGAAAAAACCACCAGAGAAATTTTTGATTCTTCGATTGCTTTGAGGAGCTCTTGGGAGATGTCTTTTCCCCTGGGGAGTTCATTGTCATCTCTGAAAGTATCCACTCCGGCACTGACCAAAGCTGCGTAGAGATGATCGGTGAAGTTCTTCCGAGTGTCTTCACCTCTAAAACTTATGAACACTTCATATTTCGAGTTTGAGTTAGAAAAGATGCTTCAGAGAAGCCTTCGAGAGCCATGAAAAGTCAAACACATAAGCAAGGAGAACAAGGTTTTGCAAATTTTGGACATATAATAAAATGCAGATCTTTTCTATATACTAGTAATTTGCCACGTGTTACAAACGTAGGGTTGAAGTTTTGATTGAAATATATTTTAACTTTAAGTTACATATTATGTAATATAATATCAATTTTAATTTTGAAAATTGAAATATATTTTAACTTTAAGTTACATATTGTGTAATATAATATCAATTTTAATTTTGAAAATATGCCAAAAAAGATTGGAGGATTTTTCACAATTGTAATATCGTTTTTTTATATTTTTTCTGAATTAATTTCTAATTAAATCGAAACAAAATTCAGATGCACATAAAAACAAATCCTTAGATCCAATATTGTGGCTGAGATTTGGTTAGATGAATAAAGATATTTCAAGGAGTCTCGGTGCAAAAAATCATGCAAAACAAAGCCGTGACCCTATAAGACGTTTTTAGCCAAAAACCTTGATGATTAGTTCACGATTTCGGCTAAAATTTTACAAAAATTGACACGAAAGATATTTCCTCAATTTTTGGCTAAAATACTCATTAAAAAATATATAATTCAATATCAAAAAAATTGAAGGGCTTTTAACGCTTCTAATATTGTTTTTCCTATTTTTTTCCGAATTAATTTCTAATTAAATCGAAACAAAAATTCAGATGCTCGTAAAAATAAATCCTTAAATCTAATGTGGCTGAGATTTTGATAGATGAATATAAATATTTCAAGGAGTCTTGGCACCAAAAATCATGCAAAACTGAGCCGACCCCCTGAACACGTTTTTAGCTGAAAACCGTGATGGTTAGTACACGATTTCGGCTAAATTTTGCAAAAATTGATCCGAAAGATTTTTCCTTGTTTTCTAGTGAAAATACTCATAAAAAAAAATAATTCAACGCCAAAAAAATTGAAAGCCTTTTTCACGCTTCTAATATCGTTTTTCCTATTTTATTTCAAAATTAATTTCTGATTAAATCGAAATAAGATTTAGAAACTCGTACAAACAAATTCTTAAATCCAATGTGGCTAAGATTTGGTTTGATGAATAT
>AWUE01017060.1:0-16070 GCA_001974825.2 Corchorus olitorius
AACGTTATCGAAAATGCTCAAATAAGAGCCCGATATTTTTAATTTGGCCAAATAAGGGCCTAACGTTTGCCAAAATGCTCAAATAAGGGCCTGGCGTCGAAAATTCTCACGTGTCATCCAAACTGACGCCAGGCCCTTATTTGAGCATTTTCGATAACGTTAGGCCCTTATTTGGTCAAATTAAAAGATCGGATTCTTATTTGAGCATTTTCGATAACGTTAGGCTCTTATTTGGCCAAATTAAAAGATTGGACCCTTATTTGAGCATTTTGGCAAACGTTAGGTCCTTATTTGAGCAATTAACCAAATATAAACTATAAATAAAAAGTATTCCAAATAATTATGGGTGTAAATTATTATAATTATATTTTGTATTTACAACATCTTTACATAATTATTAAAATAAAAAGTTTCATGACTATAAATGATAATATTATAATTAAATATATTATAATCTAAAAATATTTATTAGAAGTAAATTATTAATTACAATTATAGTGGATTATTAATATCTTTCCATAATTTAAAAAATTTAAATATTGGATTTGCAATATCTTTCCATAATTTGATAAAATGTTGAATTAATCATCTCAAAAAAATTAAAATAAAGTTGAATGACTAAAAAGAATACTTATTAAAAAATTATTATACTATAATGCTAAGGGTATTTATGAAATTTCCCAATTAGAATTGTTGAGTTCGTGATTCTATATAGTAGTAAGATAGTAAGTTATGGTATTATAGGCTACTAGTGTATTGAAAATAATTGTTTCACATTCAGACGCGTTTCATTATTTTAAGATGATCATAATGTAATTCCCCTAGTTAATCTTAATTTTTTGTCGATGAAGTGGACAATTTACTAGGTTCCATACGTAACTTGAGATAAGTTCAAGTAATATGGGACCACGCTGACGCTAAAATGATATGCAATTGGGAGAGCAGGGGGAGAGTCTAATTCCAAAACTAACCAAGTTGGAGTCTTTATTTACTTTTATTAATAAATTAACAAAAATTTATTCAAAGCAGAAAATAGGGGTGGAAACCCAGCACTAGCTAAATATTAACCTTATGTTATTTTCCCTTCAGTACGTTCAAAAGCATTGATGACCGACTAATGTTTTGAGCAAAAAACTAAATGAAAAAAAATTCATATGAGATCGAGCATATCTTATACTCCTTTGGATCAAACCTATGGCTGTCTGAAACTTCAATTATGTTTGATGACTTATTGGAAAAAGCTATATAACTGCTATTAAAGATTTGTAATAAAAATATCACTTAGATTTTCTTACTTTAAATTTACATAACAATTAAAAACAAACATTATTGTATTTAAATACTTAAATATATCCTTTATATTTGTAAGGAATATTACTTTTTAGTTTAGTTATTTATTACATATGTATTGTCTCCCCTTAATGAATTCAGATTAAAGGAGACTTGATGTGATTATTATACATATAAGAAGATTTATACCAAAAAAAGAATCTGCTTCATAAAAATAATCTACTCATCTGACAAAAAAAATCATTATTATAGCTTTGGACTCTTCTTTCTAGTTTCAAGCAATCAAATTATTGGAAATGTGGGTTACAACAATATTCCACCAAGTTGGTACAGTTCGGGTGACACTTACACGTTTCTCTCTCTCAAATCCCTCTTCCTGGAAGAGGATTCACTGGAACCCTAAACGGCGTCTTTACTCAATTTTCTTTGCTGTCCAAAATCCTTCATCTGCGACTCACAAAACATAAACCTTTCTTTTTCTGATCAAAACTCTTTCGAGCTCCACACAACAAACACCCTACCAAATAGCCTCTGAATCCCCTGCTTTCGACGCTTTGTCCCTTTGTTTTTATCTCATTTATTATCGACATAGATTCAATCATTAAAGTTACTCGTCCTTATCCCTTCCCAGCCTCATTTAAAACCCTAACCCCAATCAACTGGTACCAGAAGCCATCATTTATTATATCCTCCTCTTTTGTTCAAGCTTTCTGCCAGAAACGCCTCGCTTCCCAAGCCTCGTGCAAGCTCTACCAATCAGGAGAAGGGGCTGTTCAGCTTTCGAAGAAGCGTAGCCGTAATTTCGACTGTTTTCAAGGACTGCCATTATTACAATCATGAAGAACGAGGAGACACTAAAGAGGAAGAGGCAGAGCCGTCGTTTCTTTCTTACTGGAAAACCCAAATCAATTCATTATATACCAAACAGAGATCCTACCAGAATCAACACAATCACAAGCCTTCAGCCATTAAACCATCCAAAATCCAAAAAATTCCCCTTATCAAACCTAAGAACACATCCCTGACTGGAAAATCACCAAATCCAATGGTTTCAAAAAGGATTACTAGAATACGCCTGATGAGAGAATGCAGCTGGTCTAACAGTGACTCATCATCAAAGGAAAGCGGGGATAGTGCTCAAAATGAACGCACGAATGTTCCGACCCCAGCACCACAGATGCGTCCAAGGAGAAGTCACGTGTTCAGTTTCTCGTCAGAGGAGCTGGAAGAGCGTTGAAGTGAGGGTTATGAATGTCTTGTGGGATTCCTTCTGGATGCAAGAAGATTCTCCACAGAATTCATACAAAACTATATCAACAGAGAGTGGGAGCTGAGGGGACGAGCGACTGTCCCTAGTAGAGATGACAACAGATTCCTTATTCACTATGAAAGAGAAATTGATAGGAGAGTAGGAGTGCATGCAAACCCCTGGGCGATAGATGGTGCAATCTTTGTTCAACAACCATGGAATCCTAATATTCCATTGGCACAAGCAAGGCTACCTAGAATAGCACTCTGGCTTCAGATATGGGACCTACCCTTTGAATATCAACAACCACTCGTGGCCAAAAGGATGGCCTTATCAGTAGGGGAGGTACTCCAAATTGACTGGGAAAATTGAAGGCCCAGGAACATCCGTTTCTTGAGAGTAAAAATCAGTGCAGACCTCACTGTTCCATTGGTGCCAGGCTGCACACTAGACCGAGATGATGGAACTTCTCAATGGGTGAGATTCAGGTATGAGAGAATCCAAAAGTTCTGCCTAAACTGTGGGGAGATAGGCTATACACACAGAAACTGCATGAGCACTTTTGAGGAAGTGGAAAGAAGGATAAACAGAGGACTCAACAGAACCAGCCAGAGACATGGCCTCCCAATTGTGGTGGAAACGGATACTACTCATTTTTCAAATCAGATGAGAGCTTTCCTCACAAGGGCAAGCAGGAGAAACACAAGAATTTGATATAGACAAGTGTCAAGAGAACAAATCACTGATGAGCAGATAAGGAGAACTGAAAGCAACTTCCAAGAAGCTTTAGCTAACATACAACGTGGACTACATGGACCACAACCGATGGTGACAGACCCGCCTCAGATAGAAAACCAAAATCAGCAACAAGGAAGAATACAAAGCCAGGAAGATGAAAGAGAGGAAAGCCAACACCAAGCACTGGTCCCACTTCAGAACCTTCATATGAGAGATATGCCAAATCAGCAGAATGATCATGCAAGGGGAAATTTGGTCCAGCGAAATGAGCAAGCCCAGACACAAGAAACCACACTTCAACTACCACAAGATGAAAATAGACTGGAGAATCGAGAGCAAGAAGGAGATGAACCGACTGAAGAAATACCAGATGAAAGCCAAGAGGTCGAACGACATTCCCCCCCACTTCGACTACAAGGGAAACAAAATCAGGTGGAGGCCTTAAGGGAACTTGCAGAGAGCCTACCTAACTTGGAGGAAAGTAATACAAATACTTTCCACAGGAACCTGGACCAGCGTATTGAAAGGCTACAAGGAGAACTAAGCCAGCTGATACAGAGGCACCCAAACCAACCGAGTCCTCTAATTGATGGGAACCAACAGGAGCAGTACCCTTTAAGTCCCATTGATGACCTTGTGGCTGAATTCCACAACTCTGTGGAGTGAATACAGAGGATCCATGCAAGGTATGAGGGGGATTTCCAAAACCAAGCGGACTACGATGACATGATGTTTGCTGTTGCAAGGGAGCAGTCCAGGTTCGAGCACATATGCCAAGAAATCATTAGGCAGAGTGATTACATGCTGAGTGGACTCCAAATGCGTAAGCTTAACACACCTTATGTGCAAAGCTGTGAACACAGATGGGTTAATGTACCTAGAGGAGGAACAATGTTTACAAATGCCAGGCTAGTCCTGGAGGATGAAAATCAAGCAGAAAGCAGCACAATGGCAGAAAGAAGATACAAGGAAACTGCTGAGTTTCAAATGAACTTACTGCTAAATGGGGAGAGTGGTGATAGCTTAAGGCTAGTGGGAGATGGAATGTATAACTTCCAAGTGCAAGATGCCACCAACAATCTGTACCCAATCCAGGAAGGCAATGAGGAACAATCTCAACCTCAAGAGATCACACATCAGCAAGAGGATGATAGAGAAGCTGTGCTAACTCCAGGCTATAAATGCACAGTCAGTGAATAGGATTTTGTATCTGCCTTCTTAAAGGACTCTCCAAACGATGAGGAACCTGGAAATAACGACAAAGGCCAAGAACAACAAGATAGAAAAGGAAAGAGAATCAGAATGGATGAGAGCCACAGCGACACTGATTCGGAGGATGGGAGAAGAATCCGCCAAAGACTCCAGAATTTGGATGTGAATGAAATGGTGGCTTTAATGGAGAGACAATGCCAAGGTGCTGTGAGAATCAGAAATGGTGAAAACAATGAGCTTGGGTTGAGGCAGGTTGTCCCACAACAACCTCCCAAATCACCATGAGTATACTGAGCTGGAACGTTAGAGGTATCCATAAGCCTCTAACGATTTAACATGGTAGGGAACTTAGTGCTAAATTCAACCCCTGCCTCTTCTATATTATGGAGACCAAAGCCTCTATAGATAATGTAATAAAGCTCACTAGGAGCTGGGGATTCCAAAATTATGTAGGTACTTCAGCTTTAGGTAGGAGTGGTGGAACCTGTTTACTTTGGAAAGATCATGTAAAAGTATCCACCTATTTAGTGAATAAGAATTTTATTTTGTTGTACTGGATCTCTGGTAACATTAGAAGCTGGGTTACTTGTTTCTATGGTAACCCTGAGCTCCAAAATAGGAAACAAGTATGAGATCAGCTGATTGAAATTACCCTCAATATCCCCAAAGATGAAGAATGGATCATCTTAGGGGATTTCAACCAAGTTGTCAACAATGGTGATAAGCTATCAAATACCTCCTCACAAATTAGGGGAGCGGATGATCTGCAAAAATGCCTGGATATTTGTAGTCTAGCCGAGGTCCCCAATAAGGGCCTTCATTTCACTTGGTCTAACAGAAGGGATCCAGACCAGTGTACATGGGAGCGTTTGGACAGAGCTTTCGCAAATGTAAATTGGTTTCAAAAATTTGGCAATGCTGTAATCATAAATCTACCAATCACAGCATCGGACCATAGCCCACTGCTTCTCCAATTTGACAAGCAAGATGGATTCAGGAGGAGACCATATAGATTTGAGATGATGTGGTCAACAAACGAACGCTGCGAGGAGGTGATCAAAGAAAGTTGGAACTAGGAGGTGGTTGGCTCAAATGCATACAAATTAGTGCAGAAGATTAAGATAACAAGAGATGAACTGAAACGATGGAACAAAGCAGAGTTTGGGAACATCTTTCAAAGAAAACAGGCACTAGAGAAGGAGCTTGAAGAGATTCAAACAAACATTGAGAGGGCAAAAAATCAAATGAAGGAACCCCTCAAAAGAAGAGAGCTGGAGGAATTACTAGAGAAGGAGCAGATCATGTGGATGCAAAAATCAAGAACAAACTGGATAGTACAAGGAGACAGGAACACAAAGTTCTTTCACACTATAACCAAAAGAAGAAGGACAAAGAACAGGATCACTACACTTAAAAGAAGAAATGGCCAAAAATTGGAAGATCCAAAGGAGATAGAGGAAGAATTCTTAAACTACTTTAAGGAAGTCTTCTCAACACAAGGTGATGCAACTGAAGACCAGATTAAATATGAAATGGAAGATCTCCAGATTCCACAACTCACTGATCGGCACCATGAAATTCTTGAGAGGCCTTTCAGTCGAGAAGAGATCAAAAAGGCAGTTTTCCAGATGGGACCTTTTAAGGCTCCAGGTATTGATGGCAAACCAGCCTTTTTCTTTCAAAAATACTGGCACATTGTGGGGGATGATACGACTGCAGCTGTCTTGGCTTTCCTGAGATCATGATTTGTCCTAAAAGAGCTTAACAGAACGATTATTGCCCTAATTCCCAAGATCAAAAACCCAGAAACGGTGAATGATTATAGGCCTATTAGTCTCTGTACGGTAATTTACAAAATTGCCTCTAAAGTGTTGGTTAACAGACTTAAGCATTGCCTCCATCAAGTCATTACCCCACTGCAAGCAGCCTTCATCCAAGGGAGATCCATTCATGACAATGTAACCATTGGCGGGGAGATCATCAACACAGTGCTTAAGAAGAAGAAAGGAAAAGGAATTTTAGGAGCTCTAAAACTGGACATGAACAAAGCTTATGATAGACTTAGTTGGACTTTTATTAGAGTTATTCTTGAGAAGATGGGTTTCAGCACACATTGGATTCAAATTATAATGCAATGTGTGGAAACTCTGTCGTACCAATTTCATATCAATGGAGGCACCTCTGCAAGATTCAATCCAAAAAAGGGACTGAGACAAGGAGACCCTATTTCACCTTATATCTTCATTATGTGCCAGAATGTCTTCTCACTCATGATGCTAAGAGCACAAGAGAGAGGAGAAATACAAGGAGTCAAGATTGCTAGAAAGGCTGACCCCATTAATCATCTAATGTTTGTAGATGATACTTTTCTCTTCTTCAAGGTTACAGTTCAATCATGCCGAAAGGTAAAACAAGTCATCAAAAGATACTGTTTCATCTCAGGACAAAGAGTTAATGAACAAAAATCAGAGCTTCTCTTAAGTGCAAATTGCAATGGAAGACAAAAGAGATGGTTTAAAGGGATCATTGGAATGAGCCTAGCCCAAAGACCAGGAAAATACCTTGGAATGGATATGGGGTTGTTAAGGAGACGGAAAGCCTTTTTCGCACCACTCTTGGAAAAACTTCAGAAAAGCTGGAAAGCTGGAAAGCTCAACTTCTATCCCAGGCAGGGAGACAAACCCTTATCCAATCAACTCTATCAAGCATGGCAAACTATCAGTTGGCAGTTTTTAAAGCACCAAAGCAGATTTGCGAGAGGATGGATAAAACAGTAAGGAATTTCTGGTGGGGGCATGATGACACAGTAAGAAAGATGTACTTAATGAAGTGGGAGGATCTATGTAAACCAAAAGGAGCAGGGGGACTGGGTTTCAGGAAAATAGAGGATATGAACAAAGCGCTGCTTGCCAAGCAGGCTTGGAAAATCATAGAATCCCCTCAAGAACTTATGCCTAAGCTTATGTTTGCAAAATATTGCCAAGTAAGTTGTTTTGAACAAGTGCAAGGAAAACAAGGAGATTCCTGGATATGGAGAAGTATATTGGAAGGCAGGGATGTATGCATCAAAGGAATGGACATACAAACATATGGAGGAGATAAACTGTTCATCCAAAACGGCCAACTAAAGCAAAGAATCCAATGCACCCCGAACATCCAACAAGCCATAACTGCACAAAATCTTAAATGCCCTTTTAATCAACAATGGGTGGGATGGCTGTTGGATGGACTACTTCAGCAAAATCACAAAGAAGAACTCCTATCGAGGGACAACTCCATATTTGGACGAGAGGACAAAGTAGTGTGGAAGGAAAGCTTCAATGGAAGATTCACAGTGAAAGGAGCATATCGTCTGATTTTGAGAGACACTAGAAGGGAGACGCTTGGTTTTGACAACCAAAAACAATGGTTCAATCTATGGAACCTGAAACTACCAAGAAAGATTATTGCATTCCTATGGAAGGTTTGCAATAACTGCCTTCCAACTATGGAAGAATTGCAGAGAAGAGGTTTGTTAGTGGATAACATGTGCAGACTGTGTGGAACACATGAGGAAACCTTAAACCACCTTTTTTGGGATTGTGATTTTGCAAGAGTGATTTGGTTTGGAACGGACTTAGGATTAAGAACCCATCTGTTTGAGGAGACCAATATAAGACAATTGATAATGAAATGGCTGGAAGGTGATCAAAAGATGAATGAGCAAGGAAGGGTGTTTTTAGTGACCTTTGCAACATGCATGTGGTCTATATGGCTTCAATGAAATGAGGTCTGCTTCAAAGGAGCAATTCCCAATCCTGATGCCACATTAAGGAGAGCGAAGTATCATATACAATGGAACCTGGTAGCTTTTCAATCTCAACCACAGAGAAACCCGTCGAGTACCATGAGACAAGCAGAAATGGAGTATGATCACTATGGTCTACCACAAATGGCGAGGGACGAATGGATGGTTTTTGCACAAATGAGAAGAGCACAATAGATGAACAAATATGGAATGGCGATTATAGCAAGGAACTGGAAAGGCGATGCCATAGTCATAGTACGTAGCATGGAAGCAATTAACAAAACAACAGCCAAGAGCAAGTTTATTAGAATGGCACTGCAGAGACTTAGCAACAACGGGGTGAAAAAAATTTGGATGGAAGCTAGAGACAAGAAGTGGATGACAATCATCAGAGGAAGAAATGTAGTTCACTGGAAGCAACAACCAGTCAAGGATGACATTGGGGAAATCACGCAAAGTTTCAGGAGTATCAGATTCTTTAAGGGGTCACATCCTCTAGCGAAAGAAGCTGGATCACTTGCCCAAGGAGCTGCCCGAACGAGAGCAGCTCTCTCTTGGCCGTAGATGTTTTTTGGACTAATGTGGCTTAATTGTATTTGGTTGGTATAAAAAAAAACAATCAAATTATTTACCATGAAACAATAAAATTGAAAAATTACCCCATTGACTTGATCAATTACATGAAAATAATTAATAAGGGATTCTTTTTGGAGAGGATCCTCTCCACTGTTAAAAAACAGGGGAGAGGTCCACTGATCTTAATCCCCTAATCAAATGGCTCATAGAAAGCCACCTCACCCACCTTATAATTCACCCCAAAACTCAGCATTTCCAATTTCACTCTAAGCCTTTTCCTTCTCCTTCGACGGTTTTAGCTTGCATAATCTCGACTTAGAGTCTGTTTTCACTTTCCTTCACCATTCTCCAACTTCTAGGAAAAAAAGGAAAACTACATAGAACTATTCTTCCTGATATTTTAGTTTATGGGTATTGGAGTTCATCTTGGATATGGCATTGATTATGATGGAAAGGAGATGTTGGTGAAGCCAAAGTAGATTCTTGATTCTTAAAAACCTTCTGTTATTGGAGTCCGGAAAAAGACTTGGATTCTTGAAAGATAGATCTAAAACTTTGATAAAATATAGATTGGATCCCACTTGGAAGATCAACAGAAAAAATAATTAGTCTTCATGAATACAATAGCTAGATTTTTATTTGAGGTTGAATCGATGCTTAGTCATGGTGAGATTGGCAATGAATAATGAATAAGATACCGGAGAGAACTATGAACTGGTGCTCATACAAAAACCAGACATGAGGAAGGAAGGAGCTAACGGGGAAACGATAGAGAACGGCGTTAAGGTCATGAAACGTTTTTTTTTTGGTTGAAAGAAAGCAGATGAGGTGGCTTTTATGAGCCATTAGATAAGGGTTTAAGATCAGTGGACCTTTCCACTGTTTTTTTAGCAGTGGAGAGAATCCTCTCCCATTTTTTTTTTTGGTATAAATCTTTTGATATATAATAATCACATCAAGTCTTCTTTTAATCTGATATCATCAAACATAGAGAAAAAAAAAGTTGAAGTTATTGATAGGGAAGTTTTACCGGCAAAGTTAGCCAATTTGAAACCCTGCTGATAGCAGCAATAGAGGAAAATTTTCAATTTTGTTGGCCATGCTCATGGTTTTTTTAAACTAACTCTGATTGAGCTAAATTAGACCCTATTTTTATGACTATTTTATTATGTTTTTAGATTCATTTATGCTTAATTATATGCTATTTTATTAATATTTGTGTTTTTAGTCTTTAAGTGATGTGAAATTAAGAAATTGTTATTTTTCACTACTTTTGGAGCTATTTTGATGACTTTTTACACAGATTTGAGCAAAGCAATTTTGAGCATAGATTTGGAGATTCGAAGTTCGTGTTTGAAGACTCATTGAAGACTTATTTGGAGATTTCAATACTTTGAAGATTTATTTCAAGAGGAAGAATTCAAGAATTGGAGCTTTGATTGAAGACAAGCCATGGATAAACCCTTAAACTTTGGTATTTATGGATAATTTATATGGGAAAATACTCAGCCCATATAAGATATTAATTGGAATTAAAATCCCAATTAATGACTCCTAAATCCAAGAAAATATCCAAATCCCGTAGATTCCCGATTCTAGTCCTAACAGGATTACGATTTAGGCGCAGTTTTGGTAGAAAAATCATAACATTCTGCTCAGACCTCCGATTGAAGGCCATGAGTACTCGTTGGAAAGCTAACTCCGAGATCTACAACTTTCCTTCGAAGTCCAAGACCCAGTTCTGCCGTTTTCAAGCCCAAAAATGCCGTCAAAGTTCCTGCATGAATTCAGCAAAATTTCAGGATCCTATTTTAACTTGGATTCTACTCTAGGATGACTTTTAATCTAACTTGGACTCTAAGTTAGACCCTAAACCGTCCTAGACTCCTTTCCAAGTTAGGATTGGAATTCCTAGGGTTATTTTCCACTATAAATAGCCACCTCCTGTAACACAAATCACATACCTTCACACATATAATTTTCTCTTCTTCTTTTTCTCTTCTAGTTCTAGTTTTTCTTCTAGTTTTAGGGCTAGGGTGCGCCACCCTCTCTTTGCATAGAGAGGGGCGGCAACCCTAGGTTCTTAAGAGGAGGATTTCGCCCCAAATTTCTGTAAGTTTTCTTCTTATTCTTTGGATGCTCACTCAATTCATGAGTGAGTAATCCTTTTCTTTTCTCCGATGTAGAATTTAATTGATCTCTTGACTTATATCATGGTGAGATTTTGTGCTTATATATGAAAATTGTTAGAGTATTCCTTTGATCTCTGTTTTAATTCTATGTTGCTTGTTTTGATGGATTGGGTCGACACTTTCTTGATAAATTGAGTTAGCATTAGCTAGATCAAGTCGAGGATTAATAGTCCAGGCTTGGTTGTTTGTAGCAATTGGTTGAGAATTAACCACTCTTTCCAAGGGAGATAAGGGACTTTGAGTGAGAAATTGCTCTTTGTGCTTGTATAAATTGCTAGTTCTTAATGCTTTGTTTCTTGGTGAATCTTTAAGCCTTAACCGGTAATTGATTTGTTAGGAAGTAAAAGGGGTAATTTAAGTCTTAACCGGTAATCTTATCTAATTAAGGTGATTTAGGATTTAATTCCAACAAGCTATTCTTTGTTTTCATAATTATTAGATATCAATGATCCAAGTTATAATTGTCAAGAGGGATATTAATTCTATGTTGGAGGGTTTTTATCAATTATTTTCTTAGTTTATTTACTGCTTTCTTATTATATGTTTTCTTTAATTTTCTTGATTGCTTTCTTAGTTAATTTTAATTGCTAGTTTTAATCCCCTGTTTCTAAACAAAACTCTTAAGGAATATTTAGTAAAAGTTAATCTTGGATAAAGTCTATTCCCCTTCTCTGTGGGATCGACCCCTGCTTGCCCTATCTACTTAGTTAGGATTTAGTGGGGATTATTTTTATGATTTGTTGACGACCGATCATAAATTTTGGCGCAGTTGCCGGGGAAGGAATGAAAAGACTAATCCTGAGAATTTTCTCTTGGTCTTTGCGTTTTTAATTTTGAAAAAATAAATTTTTTCTCTTTTTCTTTTTTGCGTTTTTTCTAAAAAAAAAGATTTTGATTTTGCGTTTTTAATTTTGTTTCTTTGCGTTTTTTGAAAAAAAAAACTGTTTTGTGTTCTGCGTTTTTGAAAAAAAAAAGAGTTTCTGCGTTTTCTAAAAAAATATATATATTTTCCTTTATTTTTCTGCTTTTAATTTTTGTTTAAGAACGGTTACTACTAATTTTTCTTTGAGTTTTTGTTTTTCTAGATGAAGATTCAATGGAGCAATCACCTTCGTTAAGGGAGCTGAATTTCAACTCTGAAGTGCTGTTTCCAGAAGCAAAGCGAGCAGATGTCCGAAAAAGAATCAAATCTTGTCAACAGCTACCAGACGAAAAGTGGCATCAATACTGGGAAAGATACAACGAGATTTGCGCGAGTTGTCCTTACCACAACTTGAGTGAAGCGTTTCTGATTCAGAATTTTTACGATGGACTCACCTATGAAGATATGACCTATGTTGATGCTGCAAGTGGAGGTAGTTTTACACTCAAAACCCCTAAAGAAGCAAGGAAGCTGCTCAACACCATGACTGAGAACATATACTTGTTTTCCACAAAGAAAGATTTTTCATCAAAAGGATCAGAATCGGATTTGGAGATGAGGGAATTCATGAATCACACTAACAATGCCATATCCTCATTAACTACTCAATTTGGGAATTTAGCTAAGATGTTTGCCGAATACATGACTTGGCATACTCAGAGGATGAAATTGTCTAATACTCCATCCCCACCTGCGATATCGCCACCTCCAGCACCTGCTTTCTCTGTCGTACCGCCACTAGTTGCTGTATCCAACATCCAAGTACCAGGTGAGGAGGAGATTTCGGCCAAAAGCAAGGAGGAACAACCCACTTCATCGCCAAGAGCTTCTCGACCTAAATCAAGATTCGAAGGGATGAAGCAGATGGAGACCATTTATGGTCCACCACCGTTTCCTCAAAGGTTTGTGCCGCAAAGAAAAACATGCAGTGAAGGAAGCCAAGATTCACTTCAAAAGAAGGAAAAGGTAAACATCCCTTTGATTGCTGCAATTAAAGAAGTTTCCAAAGAAGAGATCGAGGCAACATCATCATGGGAAGAACCTATCCAATCTAAACCAAGCAACGTTAAAGCTTTACCAACGGAGGATCCAAAGATTGTACAAGACGAATCAGAAGCACCGAAAGAAGATATCAAGATGGACATCCCTCACCTTCTTCTCCAAGCCGTGCCAAACTAGAAAATGAGCACCAGACGATGAACAACTTGGACACCTTGAGCTGAACGAAACAAGTGTGCAAGATTTTGTTGATAACCAACTTTTGGAATATGAAGATCACGATTTCTTGGGAATCAACAAGTTTCTTAAACATGGGAGCTTTGGAGAGATCAAATATGAGGATTGGACACCTATGGATCAATTCTTTCTGGAGGACAAGAAAATTTTCCAAGACGAGGAAACTTTCCAATGGCGAAACGAGAACAATGCCAATCAAGAATGCCAAAAGCATCCATTGCATCAACCTCTCACGGCAACAAAGATGGCATTGTCATTCCTAGCTATTCACGGAGTCGCCCTCAACAAAATTGGTGATTTCTTTCCTTATCTCTTTCTTTTACCTTCATATTTTTGTGCTCATATCCTTCCAATCTTATCATATTTGCTTTATGCTTTGAAGTGGTATGATCCACCCTAACAAAGGGAGAGGAAGGAAGGTCTAGCCAAAGACATTAAAGAAAGGCGCTGCCTGGGAGGCAACCCAAGAATTTACTAACATGTTAATTTTCTTTTTATTTTTTGTTTTCTTTCTTATCCAAAATGTTGGAGTTAATATCTCTGCTGTGCTTCAAAAGAGTTTACCACCTAAGTGCAAGGATCCAGTGCTAAGACAGGAGCCCGAGAAGAATCTTCATCGACAAAGTCTGATCAGTTTTCCAGAGGGAGACAAAGGATAAAAGACATTCGACAACGCTACAACGAGAATTTCCACCAATCTTGGGGGAGATTTAAGAAATTGTGTATCGATTGCCCTCAACATGGATTCAATAAAAGAATTCTAATCCAAATCTTCTATGGAGGATTAGGACTCAAAGATCGAGTTCTTGTTGATTCCTTTAGTCGCACTCCAATATTGAAGAGAATCCCGGAGAATGCATATTATGCGTTTGAAGAATTATCACGAAGGACGGAGTTTTCAACCTCAAAGGGAGAGCAAGAAGCCAACAAGCATGGAGTTCAGTCACAAGAAGAGAAGCAGAAGATGGAAGCCAAGGAACCAAAGGAAGAAGCTCAAGGCCATGATCGATCTAACCCAGTCGGCCATTGCCCGGCTGCAGCCCGACCATTCTCACACATGGCCCGGCCATCCGAGCCATCTGCCTGGCCATGCCCGGACTCCTCCGCGCACCACAACCGGCCATCCGCGCCACCTGTCCGGTCGAGCCAACCTTCTTCCGTGTCATCCGAGCCTCATGCCCGGCCATGCCCGGCACCACCTACCTCATCCGAGCCTCATGCCCGGCTAGGACCGGCCACAGCCGAGTCAAATGCCCGGCCAGCGCTGCATCCTCCGCGCGCCTTGCCCAGCCTTCCACGCTATCCTCTGCGCGCCCCACCTGGTTAGGACCGGCCATTGCCGCGCCATCTTATGTTTCTACCAGGCCATATCCGCCTATTGCCGCGCCACTACCAAGTCACAACCGGCCATTCACTATGCCACCACCGGTTATGCCCGTGCCATCACCATTCCATGCCGCCACATCAACTGTGATGATTTCAAGTCTTGATAAAATTCAACTTGAAGTTCTCAAAGCCATCAATGATACTCTCAAAATCATTGTGGAATTGTTGAAGGAATATACCCATAAATCCTTCACCCTTGAAGAATAATTTCTTTAATGTAGTCTAGCCAAAGACCTTAAAGAAAAGCGCTTATTGGGAGGCAACCCAATGATTTTACATGAAGAACCGAAGGAGAGCAAATGGAGATTAATTTGGATGATTGCAAGATGAATACGAAAGGAGTCCAGTTTCAGAAGCAATGATGGAGCTTATGCCTACAAACAGAGAAGCTTTCTTTAACCCTATCTTTTTAATTTTCCTTGCATTATTTTGTCTTGATTGATTGTTTTGATTGCTTGCCTGTTCTTTGATGTGAATTAATTGTTAGTTTTTATTTCATGCATTTAAATAAACCACATGACCATGCATAATATTAATTGTTTGTGTTAATCTCATATGTGTTTCCACATTGAGGACAATGTGTCTTTTCAGTGTGGGGGAGAGAGTCTGTATGCATCATAATCTTAAAATATGCCATAATTTTTTTTCGTAAAATTTGATAATTATGCATATATTAATTGATTGATTTAATTATGATTGATTAATACTTAGAATTTTAAGAAAGTTTTATTTGATTGGTTGATTTATAGCATGATATCTGATTTCTTAGAATTAGGTATAATTGAAGTTTGTGATAAAAGCATATTGTTCATTATTTCTATGATTGCCTATTTCTAGAACTTATGTTTAATTTTTATTGAAATTACAATTATGATAGTATGTTATGGATATGTCAAGAATAAGTGTGGGGGACTACTTATATAAAAGGGTAGTTAAAAAAAATCTTTTTCAAAAAAGAAGTGCTTTCATGCAAGAGGAGAAGAGGTATTTCTGCATACTTTATAAAAATTTTTAATCCATTGTTGTCACTCTTTTCTTTAACAAAAGGAGTTAGTAACCCTTGGAAAGAGGATAAGAGGCATGGAATTGCAGAAATATTATCCCTCTGAAAAAAAAAATAAAAAGAAGGAGTCCTTCTAGAGTGCTAGTAGCCTCAAAAATGGGAGTTAGTAACCCCAAATCATGAACACTTCGAGGTTAGTAACCTCAATTTTCTAAAAATCAATTACCCTTTAAAAAATCTATTTATAACCCACACGTAAAACCCTTGATTTGTATCTGTGATATGCATTCCTTTGAGTAATGGAGATAAAGATGAAGACATAAACTTATGGAAAGAAGTAGTTATAGGATGTGATGAATGGTAAGTGATTAGAACTACTTTAATTATGGTTACTTAAGAATAAAGATGCTTACTATCTATTGATCTTTTGAATTAAATGATCTTATGATTCTTTGTTATTTTGATTTCATAATTGCGTT
>AWUE01017061.1:0-20635 GCA_001974825.2 Corchorus olitorius
TGAGCATAGATTTGGAGATTCGAAGTTCGTGTTTGAAGACTCATTGAAGACTTATTTGGAGATTTGAAGACTTTGAAGATTTATTTCAAGAGGAAGAATTGAAGAATTGGAGCTTTGATTGAAGACAAGCCATGGATAAACCCTTAAGCTTTGGTATTTATGGATAATTTATATGGGAAAATACTCAGCCCATATAAGATATTAATTGGAATTAAAATCCCAATTAATGACTCCTAAATCCAAGGAAATATCCAAATCCCGTAGATTCCCGATTCTAGTCCTAACAGGATTAAGATTCAGGCGCAGTTTTGGTAGAAAAATCATAACTTTCTGCTCAGACCTCCGATTGAAACCCATGAGTACTCGTTGGAAAGATAACTCCGAGATCTACAACTTTTCTTTGAAGTCCAAGACCCAGTTCTACCGTTTTCATGCCCAAAAATACCGTCGAAGTTCCTGCACGAATTCAGCAAAATTTCAGGATCTTATTTTAACTTGGATTCTACTCTAGGATGACTTTTAATCTAACTTGGACTCCAAGTTAGACCCTAAACCATCCTAGACTCCTTTCTAAGTTAGGATTGGAATTCCTAGGGTTATTTTCCACTATAAATAGCCACCTCCTGTAACACAAATCACATACCTTCACACATATAATTTTCTCTTCTTCTTTTTCTCTTCTAGTTCTAGTTTTTCTTCTAGTTTTAGGGTTAGGGTGCGCCACCCTCTCTTTGCATAGAGAGGGGCGGCAACCCTAGGTTTTCAAGAGGAGGATTTCGCCCCAAATTTCTGTAATTCTTTGGATGCTCACTCAATTCATGAGTGAGTAATCCTTTTCTTTTCTCCGATGTAGAATTTAATTGATCTCTTGACTTATATCATGGTGAGATTTTGTGCTTATATATGAAAATTGTTAGAGTATTCCTTTGATCTCTGTTTTAATTCTATGTTGCTTGTTTTGATGGAATGGGTCGACACTTTCTTGATAAATTGAGTTAGCATTAGCTAGATCAAGTCGAGGATTAATAGTCCAGGCTTGGTTGTTTGTAGCAATTGGTTGAGAATTAACTACTCCTTCCAAGGGAGATAAGGGACTCTGAGTGAGAAATTGCTCTTTGTGCTTATATAAATTGCTAGTTCTTAATGCTTTCTTTCTTGGTGAATCTTTAAGCCTTCACCGGTAATTGATTTGTTAGGAAGTAAAAGGGGTAATTTAAGTCTTAACCGGTAATCTTATCTAATTAAGGTGATTTAGGATTTAATTCCAACAAGCTATTCTTTGTTTTCATAATTATTAGATATCAATGATCCAAGTTATAATTGTCAAGAGGGATATTAATTCTATGTTGGAGAGTTTTTATCAATTATTTTCTTACTTTATTTACTACTTTCTTATTATATGTTTTCTTTAATTTTCTTGATTGTTTTCTTAGTTAATTTTAATTGTTAGTTTTAATCCCCTGTTTCTAAACAAAACTCTTAAGGAATATTTAGTAAAAGTTAATCTTGGATAAAGTCTATTCCCCTTCTCTGTGGGATCGACCCCTGCTTGCTTTATCTACTTAGTTAGGATTTAGTGGGGATTATTTTTATGATTTGTTGATGACTGATCAAACTCTCTAATATCCAGTGATCACATCAAATCCTAATTAATATGGAGTACTTGAGCCACATCGAACCACATATGGGAGGAAGTTCTCGCAACATCTGTTTTCGTCATTCATAAGACTCAACCCAACCGAACAAGTGTAAGTTGGTCATCCTGATGGTAAAACAATGTAAGAATAATAATATTTTGGATTTTAATTACATCAGGATCATCTAAAAAAGAGACGTTTAGGATCAGGGGCGGAGCTAACATATAGTCAGTGGGGTCAATTGATCCTACTGAAACTTTTAAAATTTATAGTAGTGCTTTATATAGTATTTACAATTTTATTGATGTATTTTTACTTTTGATATATTTACAAGTTAAGCTTGTTCGAGCCGAGTTGGTCCACTATGGAAATAATACTTTGACTCCACTAACTTTTATGAAAAAAATGCATTTGACCCCACATCTCTTGAAATTTGCTTTTCATATCTTTATGATATAAATATTTATGCAATATATATATATAATTTCATAGTATTAACTATTTATGACTTTATAATTAATTTGATTTTCAACTTGTTACACGAGCCCTAATAATTATCTCTAGATTATTGTAATATCTACCTTAACTACCTACTTGAATTACTTACAAGATTTTTTTTTTTAAAAAAAAAGATTTTGAATGCCATAATAGAAAATCAATCTAGCATAACCAATGAATACTAAACAGATTTGATATATTTGAAATTATAAGAAGAGTAGTTTTATCGATTTATCCCGCCAAACGTGACATGATTCCAAACACTAACATTTTACTGTTGATATCTCAATTTACACTTGAGGGTAAATATGTCCTTGATAAAGTTAGAACAAGATGTGTGGCTCAGATTTAATCTAAAAATCTAAGTGATCACAATAATTTGCAAGCGTACAAATCACTGTAGAATAGTTAAACCGGAGTATTCCAGAATATCGTCCCACAGAGACTAATTTAATTAATTGCTAAGTGTTCAATTCTAGAGAACCAACAAATTGAAACAAGAAATTATGAGTGGATTTAATCTAAATGAGCTAAAGTAGAGAATCTAATTAATACCAGAAATTACCAATTAAGCAACTATTAGGGATTCGGGATTTCACCTAACAAAGGTCTAATTACTAAACATGATTATCCTACAGGTTGAAATAACAATTATTCTAATGGCACTATGCTCCCTCTCAGACTACACAGATATATTTAACCAAGTAAATTACCACCTCTCGCATGCACAATTTAACCCAATTAAACTCATTAAGTTTCAATAATTCTAATGTTATCGTATCAACCTAGAATATCTCTATCTCTAGATTTAACACGTTCATTCTCCTAGTGCTCAGATCTAGCTTCACCTCTCAGTTCTTGACTAAATCCCTAAGATTAAACGTATGGTGATCAGGCATAGATTCAACAATTAGATCAAAGAGAATAAATTCAACCATCAAAATAATAAATCATGCCTAATAATTAAACAATTGTAAAGGCTACATCTTTAACCCTAATTGGGTTTTTAGTTACACATATTCAAAAACAAAACCATAAAAGAATTATAATTGAATATGGAATCCATAATACAAATATCAAAGGAAGAAGAAATCTTAGACTGAAGAGAGTTTGATCTCCAAATCCTGCTTAATCTCTGAAATCTTCCTCCAAAGTAGCAAAATAATGTTTCTAGTATTCTAGAGATGTAAAAACTGTTGAATAACTCTCAAATAACCTATTTATATGTCCTCCAAATCGGCCCATCTTTTCCCTTGTTTTAATTAAAAGAAACCAATTTCGCTTGGAAATTTCCCGCAACAACTCCTGGACAGGACTTGTGTAACTCCTGCCCAGGTCTTGTCCTGTATTTCTACGTTCCTCAACAGCCCAAGTCCTGGACAGGACTTGGCCAAGATCTGGACAGGACTCATTCTGATTTTGGCCATCTTCAAATTCCAACCCCAATTCTTGCTCTAAAGTTTAATCCATGCGAAAATCATCCAAGTAAAGTCCGAATTGCTCCAAAATGAACCTACAAGCCATGAAATCATAAACGTGAGGAAGTAACGAATAAAACCATAAAACGTGTTAGATAATACACAAAATATACATCAATTTGACACCAAAAAGCATGTAAAACTAAGACTTATCACTAAGCTAGGTTAGATTTGATGCCACCATTGTCATAATCAAATTAGGAAAGTAATTTTATTTTCCTAATTTCCTATATTTGGGCCGAAAATTAGCATTAAATATTGAAAAATAATAATTATTTTATAATTATTATCATTTCAATAAATGATGGTCATAAAAGAATTAAAGTCATCTTGTATGATCTTCAATTCTAACGGAGACTTAATTCTTATATGACGACCATCCTAATTTTATTAAATACATAATGCCATGTCTTAATTGGATATGTGGCATGATATGTTACGCAATATGGCCTAGTCCAAACAGCCAATGCCCAAATTTGATCTCAACTGAATTAAATACAACTTTGTATTTTGTTCAATTAAGGACAAAAGGCGAAATTGATAAAATTGAATGGGCTAGAGAGGTGCGATTTCAACAAGGGTTTTACCATTGTGATCCTTGACTCTCATAGATCATTCTAGCAAAATTTCATCTCATTCCGACTTAAGACGAAAAACTTATTCATGTTTTTCAATTATGGACAGTTTGGGGTGTGAAACCAATTTCACCATGATAGAGAGCTCAATTTCGACCAATATTTTTTCCATGGTCTTAATATGGTAGTGAAACTCTACTGGTGAAATTTGGGCTCAATCTGACACGGGTTGCAACTTGTGCATTTCTTTCAATTAAGGACATGAGGCTTTCCACCCTGGTTTAGTCAATTTTGAATCCTATCTCTGTTCTGATCGAATTGAGGGCCAAGAATGATCAAGTTATGATCAATTTCATGGCCTAGGAGGTTATGTTCAAAGTTAGGATCGTTTTGGCTATTTTGACAGCAAATCAGGCTACAGTGCAGGACAATCGGGACCCGAGTCAGAATGGATTGCGTCAGAAAGTAGAGAGATTGCGCCAAGGTCATATTGGATGGGTAATAGTCTGCCTTGGAGGATGTCATTGATGGTAGTCAGATTTGAAAGTCATGTCAGAATCTCTCCGTAGCTTCTTGGAAGGTTCCTTGAAGCGTCAGAAAGGGAAGTCAATCAAGCAAGTCAGGTCAGATTGCAGCAAACACTTAGTCAGCAAGCAGAAAGGGAGTCGTCGGCCTTGGTGCCTAGCCTAGGCCGCCCCCTATATAAAGGGCCTTCCCCCTTCAGTTTTCAATAGGCTCCTGCAGCTACAAATTTGCTCCGCGCAAAAAACTAAGTCGTGCTTATTCTCTCTGGCCATGCACCACTTTCTGCAGCAACCCTGCAAAATCTATCTTTTTCAACACGAGCCAACCTCGTTCTTCAATATTTCTCAACTTCAATTTCGTCTCAGGACGTTAAATCAACTCTCCGCGAGTTTTTCTTCTCTTTCAATCTTGTCTCGAGACGTTAAACATTTAATTTTCTGTTTTTCATATGAATAACAAGTAGCTTGTTATTTCAATCTCTTTTTCTTAGTACGAAATCTTTTCAAACGTTTATTTTTCTATTGTCATTTTGGGATTGATGATTTAAATGCTCCAGTGTGACTTTGATCCAGTTCCCGCAATTCACTCGCTCTGATTTATTTTTGTGCTACACGCACCACCAAAATGTTTCTACAACTTCTTTGTCATTTTCAGCAAAATGACTGGCACGCCCCACACTGCTATTAAGTTTTTCACAAAAACTCTACCCAAAGAGATTTTTGGCGCAACACTTACAAGTTACAACAATAAATACATTAAATTTCAAGAATTACCCTATCAATTTTAAGATTTAAAAAATTGTGACTAAACTTTGTATAACATGAGATGGGAAAATTTGGATGAAATAAATATCATTTTCATTAAAAAAAAGGTTTAAAATAGAAAGATATATTTTCTTTTATATATTTATTTTAAAGTTTCTATCAAGAAGAAAATTATTACTACTTTTTTTTTACTCCATCCTATATCTAGAGCTTCGTTCTGACTAGTTCGGATCCGAAATAAATAACGAAATAACACAATTATATATTGACCCCAACTGACTCAAATTCTCGGCTTTGCCACTGTTTCGGATCCCACTAGAATTTTGCCACATAACATATTTTAAATTAAAATCAGAATATATACCTTACATCCTACCTTACTAAATTCAATACATGTAGTTAATTATTTTAACTACTACCTTGAATTCTAGTTAAATTTGAATAGTTTGACAATAATTCTTTTTCAAGTTAAGAATTTTTTTATATTCACATTAAGATATTAAGATTGTACTTTTTTTTCCAATTTAAAGGCATGATGAGTGATCCAGATTTAATCTCAAATTTCCGATACTATTTGGACTTTGACCACCTTGAATAAAATCCTATTAGGAAAAGGCTTTAGTTTTAAGCTTAAAGCCCAAATTTTGACAAATAAGCCCATGATAATTATAATTAATTATAACAAGCAGGGCGGCCTGCGCTTGCGCTGCAATCATCTTCTTATTAGGCCTATATTTTTTGTAGTTAATTATGTCGGTTTGTAAGAAAATTTTACATTGGCTGTAAGTTAATCAGTTAGGAGAAACTCATACATCGAAATAAATAATTCGCATATATAAAGCAAAACACATGACCTTTCTTTCATTCTAAAAGTGCATTACCTAAATTCTACTCCATCTCTAGGTAATTCATCAAAATAAAGCTAATATTCTACTCATCCATTTCTAGGTAATTCATCAAAATAAAACTAATATTAATTGTTGCTTGAAATGTATGTTGATATTCTAAAAAAACATAGTATGTTGCGGTCTTTTTTTAATCTTTATAGCAGTTGTTAAAGTAATGAACTCGGGTAGGTGGAAGAATATGATTTCTGCATAAGGAAGACCTAATTTTTTGTAGTCAAGGAGCATGTATGGTTGTCGTACGAAATTGAATTAGTTGAGACCATTTGCAGGAGCATATGTAATTTAGACAATGCATCACAAAATGATTGTACTTAGCATTGGCTAACTGTGCTTTTGGAAATGTGGAAATATACTAAACATAAGCAACTAATAGAAACCTCAATAAAAAGGAAGTCAAATGATAAATAAAAAAAAACTTTTTGTAAAATAAAAGAGGAATAAGGAAATGTTAAATTTAAATATCATATAATATAATCAACAAATAAATCCAGATTTACCTCAAAATGTTGCGCTGAGAAGTGAAAGTTCCCCATTTTAGGTTATGCCATCCTAAGGCGCTGCTAAATTAAATGGAAGGATCTTATCAACATCCACCTGGAAATTTTTAGAAACAGAATGGAGTCCATGTGAAACCAATTCAGAGAAATGTTAGGGAAGAAGAAACCCACCCAAATAGAAATGAAGACGAAAGGAAAACATAACTGGAATGTCAATAGTTTACCCATTAATCAATCATTATTGCAGATACATTATATCACCATCCTTTGGAATTCCGGCAGAGGAGATGAACCGGTAAATCTTAATATCCACACACAATTAAATCCTAAATTACCTTGATTAGATAAAGCTCTTGATCCAGTGTGAATTATCCAATTTATTCTTTAAACAATTACATCTTGATCCAGTGTGATAATTACTCAAGAATAAAGCATTAAGATCTAGTAATTTACAAGCACAATGGGCAATTAAAAATTGGTCAAAGATTCTTAAATCCCTTGGAAGGAAGATCCTTCGCTTCCAATTGCTACCAAACAATTCAATCCGAAGATCCTTCAAGATTTTAATTTAGCTAATGCTACTTAATTTATCAAGAAAGTGTGCGCTTTAATCTATCAAAACAAGCAACATAGAATTCATGTAGAGATATTAAGAAATACCCTATTAATTTTCATATAAACACACAAAATCTCACCATGATATAAGTCAAGAGATCAATTAAATTCTACATTGGAGATAAGAAAAGGATTATTCACTCATGAATTGAGCGAGCATCCAAAGAATAAGAAGAAAACTTACAGGACTTGAAGGCCAAATCCTCCTCTTGAGTAACTTAGGGTTGCCGCCCCTCTTTATGCAAAGAGAGGGTGCAGCACCCTAGCCCTAAAACTAGAAGAAAAACTAGAACTAGAAGAGAAAAAGAAGAAGAGAAAATTATCTAGATATTGTGTGTGTAGGTATGTGATTTGTGTTACAGGAGGTGGCTATTTATAGTGGAAATAACCCTAGAAAATCCAATTCTAAGTAGGATAAGAGTCTAGGACGTTTTTGAGTCTAACTTAGAGTCTAAGTTAGATTAAAAGTCTTCCTAGAGTAGAATCCAAGTTAAAATAGGATCCTGGAATTTTCTGGAATCATGCAGTAATTTCGACGTCGTTTTTGGACTTGAAGATGGCAGAACTGGGTCTTGGACTTCAAAGGAAAGTTGTAGATCTCGGAGTTAGCTTTCCAAGGCCTATTCACGGCCTAAAACGGAGGTCTGAGCAGAAAGTTATGAGTTTTCTACCGAGGGTGCGCTGAATCCTAATCCTGTTAGGACTAGAATCGGGAATCTATGGGAATTGGATATTTCCTTGAATATAGGAAGCACAAATTGGGATTTTAATTCCAATTATGGGCTTATATGGGCTGACTATTTTCCCATATTAAATATCCAAAATTCCTTAGCTTCCGGGCTTCTTCATGGCTTGTCTTCAATCCTTCGCAATTAATTAAAGTTTCATTCTTCAATTCTTACTTCTTGGAAATAATTCTTCAATGATCTTCAAATCTTCAAATTATCTTCAATAAGTCTTCAACACACAAACTTCGAATCTCCAAATCTATACTCAAAATTACTTTGCTCATATATGTGTAAAAAGTCATCAAAATAGCTCCAAAAGTAGTGAAAATTATCAAATTATCAATTTCACATCTCATAAAGACTCAAAACACAAATATTAACAAAATAATATATATTTAAGCATAAATAGATCCAAAAACATAATAAAATAGCCATAAAAATAGGGTTGTTTTTGTCTCGATCATCGACCTAGATCTACGGCGTAATGGCAATTATTTCGCGAAACCGCCATGACCAACGGACAGGGGGCACCAAGGCGGAGCAGCCGCCCAAATTGCGCGATTAACGCTGGCCGGACGCGCCTCCACGCGCCGGCAACCATGTTCCAAGCGACCAACGTGCTGCTCTTTGAATCTGGCTGTCTGATCGGCTACATGGCGTCATCCTAGCCATCCACGTAAGGGATCTGTGCCAGCCGAGTTCCACCAACCAGCTAGTTCCACATAGCACACAGTCTGCAAATTGTCTTTTGACCGGACCGCCTAGCCGTAAACTCAAATCGATCCAGACCGAAAACTTTGATAGTTTGGTTCGGCTCAAACCAGATCGGTTCACCGTAAACTCAGACCGATTCCTAAGATTTTCGAACGTCCTCTTTCTGATTTTGAGGCCAGATTCATCTGATTCTTTATCGATTATTGCGCAATATTAAAATGTCATATTTACAATTATGTATACGCATAAATTAAATTGTCGATATTAGTTACGTTCGTCCTGGACCTTGGTACAAGAACGACGAGCGTCCTGGACCATGGTAAATGAACGACTTCGTCTTGGACATTGGTACATGAACGACGAACGTCCTGGACATTGCCAAATGAACACGAACTCCCTGGACAATGCCATCGGAACACGATCGTCCCGGACTTTACCACAGGAACGACGAACGCTAGGATCTTCATTTGAGCATGCTTCCTCGATACATGCCTAATGCATACCTTTCTCCCATTTGCTAATAACGTATTCATTTATTTAATGTATGGGAGCCTTCTTTGGATCATTAACGGCCGTATGATCCCACGACGGGTCGTAAGACCGACGAACATCATCAATGATGAAGAAACCCCCAGTCCCGATCACCATCTTTCACCATCGGCAATAACTCCGTGATTCAGTATAAACTAAATGAACTCCACATGAACTCTGCGATTGAGTATAAACTACATAGACTCTGCGGTTGAGTATAAACTAACACGACGAACGTCTCTGGACTCTTAGAACACAAAAAAAGACAAGTTGCTTGTCCGACCACTTTATGATCGCTCTCATGACTAGGGGCAATTGTTGATCATATTTATTTTGGGCCCAAAGCCCATTAGCAAAACCCTAACCTCTAAGGTATATAAATAGCCAAGGTATGACCATTTACTCCTTATGCTCTAATATGTGATATCACACTCCATTACACTCACAACACAAAAAGTGGATCTCACCACCCCCCAAAACACCACAGTGGGACCTCTTTTTCACGGATTTAACTCTCTTGTACGCCTCTCGGAGCTCGATGTTGAGTTTTGATATCATTTGTCATCAACACAGTTTGTTGCTTTCTTTGGATATATAAATTGATTAATTATAAAAAGAAAAAGAAAAAGAAAAAAGGCTACCACTAGATTGATCCCTACAAATTTTGCTACTCGGCAATTTTACATTCGCAATTAATGATGAAACAGATGTTGTTTGGTACCGATCGAGTGGAGTAAAGGTTTGCATTTTTGCAATAAAATATCCATTTGGAACGAAAAGTTGAGCAATTCCACGTCTTCAGTCTTAGGGGCGTGCGGTTCCTTGTAACACTCCCTTGGTAATAATGGTCTCATGAGATGGATACCACATTTCTTGACAAGAATTTTACCTTGGCCCTCAACAGTAACCTCAATTTCATCACCTCCCTCTGCTTTTAAATCCTCAAAAAGTATATCGTATCCCTGGTAATGACTTACCCATGCATGATCCTGATTTATCTCTCTTTCATTCAAGGAATTGATCAATGGGTCTGACCAATCAATAGTCTCGCGGAGCTTTGTTTTATTTTTTAAATCTTACTATCTTACTACTATATAAAATCACGAACTCAAAAATTTTAATTAGGAAATTTCATAAATACCCTTAGCATTATAGTATAATAATTTTTAATCTATATTCTTTTTAGTCATTCAATTTTTTTATTGATTATAGAAAGATTTTGTAAATCTAATATTTAATTTTTTTTAAAAATTATGAAAAGATATTTATAATTTACTATAATTGTAATTATTAATTTACTTCTCATAATCTTTTTAAATTAATAATATATATACTATATATTATTTTTAATGACTATGGAAATTACTTAAAGGCCAAATTGAGGATTAATGTGGTGCTTCCTTTTGGCTTTTTTTGGTCTTTTCGCACTTTTCAGGTGACTAAAAAGACCCTCGATGAATTTCCTCTCTTACTTTTCCTACTGCCTTTTTTGTAATTTACTATTTTTACTTTATTATTAAGTGTGTTTTAATTACATATTACTTGTATGTGGATATTAGGATTTACCGGTTCAACTCTTCTGCCGGAATTCCAAAGGATTGGTGGTATGTATCTGCAACAATGGTTGATTCATGGGTAAACTATTGACATTCCAATTATGTTTTCATTTCTTCTTCATTTCTATTTAGGTGGGTTTCTTCTTCCTCAACATGTCTCTGAATTGGTTTCACATGGACTCCGTTCTGTATCCTAAAATTTCCAGGTGTACGTTGATAAGATCCTTCCATTTAATTTAGTAGCGCCTTAGGATGGCATAACCTAAAGTGGGGAGCTTTCACTTCTCATCGTAAAATTTTGAGGTAAATCTGGATTTATTTGTTGATTATATTATTTGATACTTAAATTTAACATTTCCTTATTCCTCTATTATTTTATAAAAAGTTTTTTTTAATTTATCATTCGATTTCCTTTTTATTGAGGTTTCTATTATGTTTAGTATATTTTAAAATTTTCAAAAGCACAGTTAGCCAATACTAAATACAATCAATTGTGATGCATTGTGTAAATTACATATACTCCTACAAATGCTCTCAACTAATTCAATTTTCCTACGACAACTGTGCATGCTCCTTGACTACAAAAAATTAGGCCTTCCTTATGCAGAAGTCAAACTCTTCCACCTACCCGAGTTCATTAATTTAACAATTGCAATCAAGATTAAAAAATGACCGCAACATACTATGTTTTTTTAGATAATCAACATACATTTCAAACAACAATTAATATTAGTTTTATTTTGATGAATTATCTAGAGATGCAGGAGTAGAATATTAGCTTTATTTTGATGAATTACCTAGAGATGAAGTAGAATTTAGGTAATGCACTTTTAGAATGAAAGAGAGGTCATGTGTTTTGCTTTATATGTGCGAATTATTTATTTTGATGTATGAGTTTCTCCTAACTGATTAACTTACAGCCAATGCAATATTTTCTTACTAACCGACTTAAACAACTACAAAAAATATAGCCCTTTAAGAAGATGACTGCAGCGCAAGCACAGGCCGCCCTGCTTGTATTTAATTTATTTTAGATTGACATTAATTAATATTTATAATATTTCAATTTATGTGATATCATTCAAACCAAATTGCTTGATGTCGCTCCAGAATATGACTGAATGAGAGAATCACGTCTCCCTTCTGTACGTGATACAAACCGACTACCTGCAAAAGCCCCCTTAAGTTTGTATTTTTTTTTTCAAGTTCTGTATTTTACCCTTAGCTTTCCACGTGCATTTTATTCACTTAACCAGCTTTAATTTTTTTCGCTTTCCAGATTTGAGATTTCTCTCAAAAATTGATTCCATCCAAACAAATCAAAACTATCGGTTTTTCTTTTAAATTATTCTAGCCCAAAAATTAAAACCAATTTAATTAAATCCAACTTAATTAGCCTCAATTTTCTTTCATATTGTACCCAAAAAAAATCTCTCATAAAAATCCATTTAGTAAATTTAAGGAAAATTTTAATTAAATTTGTTGGCCTTTTTTTCCCCTAAAACCATATAATAATTTATTTTTAATTTACTCTTAAATAAATCAAAATTTTAATTTGGGGCTAAACTTAGTGAGAATTCTTTGATTTTTTTTTTCTAACACCTATAAGAATACATTTTCAATTTAATGACTTAATCTTAAAATAAATTAAAACCAAGAAGGAAAGAATCCCATCCAACCAAATTTGATCAAGTGAATTCCAACTTCTAACTATTTCAATTAGCTTAAATTTTTTATTTAATAATAATTTTCTTTATAATTTTAGATCATCAATTCATTTCTCAATAATTTATCTATAAAAATTTACATTTTTTCCAAAATTTTACATGATATAGGTTTTTTTTTGCTAGAACATGATATAGGTTTAGTTACAAGATTCCATGAAAATAAATTTAACATCGTAATTTCTAAAATTTGAATCATATATTATGGTAGAGTTTCACTAATGGTAGTTGTGACTCATCACGAACTCAAAAATACTAATTGTGGAAATTTCATAAATACCCTTAGAATTCATTTTGGTTATTGAACTTATCAGTATGATTTTTGGTCATTGAACCTTTTTTATTAATTAAGAAAAAAATATATACGTAGCTGTAATTGATAGTCTGATATAGAAGTTATGAGAGAAGTTATGAGTAAAAACTCAAATCCTTATTTGCCATACTCTATATCATAATGCCGAAGTGAATATTTTCTTAGAATTATGCGCTTATTTTGTATGATTACAAATAAATCAACAGAAAGCATTAATTTATAGCATGTTTAGAAAAAAAAGAAAGGTAAACTTACCAAAAACATATTTGGAGCTTAATGGTGAAAAAGGAGTAATAAAAGGTCCAATTAAAGTCTGAAAATAATTTGGGAAGGGCGGAAGGCAATCTTCCCCACTGGAACTGTAAATAATTAAAGTTATATAATATTTTATATTTTCCAAATATGAATAATAATACTATATATTAATAAGAAGTATGCAATACTGCAAGCATAACCTTTTTTTTCTGGTAAATTTTGATCCTTTAGGTTTAAACTTTGACATTTACTACTGTTAAGATTTGATAACGGAAACTAAACTCAGTCTCAAAATTTAAACCTTAAGGTTCATATTTGTTCCACTCAAAACCGCATGGTATATATATGTAATTTACCCTTTTTAAAATATAATTAATGTTTTAAAATCAAATTATTAAGAAACCTTATAATTAAATGTATGAAAGTATTATATTGAGGTTTTTCAAAGGGGTACAAGTAAAATTTAGAAAGCAAATAAGCCAAAACAAAAATTAGAAAGGACAGACTTTTACAATTGCCCATAGCTTGAAAGCATATCAAAGATGGAATTATCAAGCAAAACTTTAAAGATGATCAAAGGAGAAAAGCCGGGGTGGGAAGGTAAGAAGTGGAAGGAAACAAAGTAGGAAAGTCCGGCAAAAGATGATCTAATGCACATATTTTCCCCAATAAATAATGAGAAAGATGTAATGATGCAATTGACACAACATAGAAATCAATATGACAATCAAACCAAAATTACATAGGAAGATTATTAAAATTTCATAGTATAGCTACCAAAAATTCATATGGAGGTTATCAACACTTCATTGTGTAGTTATCAAAATTTCATACAGAGGTTATCAAAATTTCATAAAAACTTTATCAAAATTTCTTTGGGAGGTTAACAAAATCTCATACGAATGTTATTGAAATCTTATAGTGTGGTTATCAAAATTTCATAGGAAGGGAGGTTATCAAAATTTGTGCTTATCAAAATTTCATAGGGAGGTTAATTAACCAAATTTCATATGGAGGTTATGAAAATTTTATGGAGAGGTTATCAAAATTACATAGAGAGGATATTACAGTTTTATTCTCATAAGAAGGTTATCGAAATTTCATGGTGTGTTTATCATAATTTTTTGAGGAGGTTATCAAAATTTTCATTGTGTTGTTACCAAATTTATAGTATGATTATCAAAATTTTCATAGGGGGATTATCAAAAATTTCATACAGAGATTATCGAAATTTCATAGTGTGGTTATAAAATTTTCATAGGGAGGTTATTGGAATTTCATAATGAGGTTATCAATATTTCTATGTTAGAGCATGAAAACAACTACCGAAATGACATAGAAATATATCGAAAAATTAATACAGATTAGGTTTCCCTTCGTTACATTTGAATAGAGTTTACTGGAAAGTGGACTTGCCAAATAAAGCTTTCTAAGAAGTTTAAAATCTCAACTTCTCGATTTAGCACGTTTGTGCACAAAACGTTGTTCTCAGGAAAACACTTATTCCGAATACATTATTTGCGAAACCAATGTTCAAATGTTGTGTTTCAGAGTGAGTAACCTCATTGGAAGGTGGGCTTGCCAAAAAAAAATTATTTAAAACCTAAAACTTGAATTTCACGATTTTGCGCGTTTATATGCAAAACGTTGTTCTTGAGAAAATGTTCTTTTCGAATGCGTTATTTGTGTAACCAACCTTCAGATGTCGTGTTTCGGAGTTAGTAGAGCTCATTGGAAAGCGGCTCGCCAAACAAAGCTTTCTTTAAAGCCTAAAACCTCAATTTCACAATTTTATGCGTATGTGCACGAAACATTATTTATTTGAAAATGATCAGAATGATTTTTTTCTTGAAACCAATGCTCATGTCTTGAAGTCAGTAGAGATTATTGGAAAATTGGCTCCCCAAACAAAGTTTTTTTGCAAACAAAATACAACTCTCAAATGACGTGTCTTGAATTGAGTAGACCTTATTGAAAACTAGACTCACCAAATAAAGTTTTTTTAAGAAGACAAAGAACATCAACTTCACGATTTTCTACATTTCCACACAAAACATTGTTCTTGAGAAAACGCACTTTCAAATGTGTTTTTTTTTAAACCAACGCTTAAATGTCGTATCGCGGAATAATTTGACGAATGATATAATGAATGGTTTTAAATTGTTACCAAAATTACTTATCATTATTGGATTTGTTGGTGTGAAGCATTTTTCATACATACATAGCTTTTTTTAGTAATCTTGTATCATAAATTTGATAGCATCCATTGTTGATGAAATTGTTAACTAATGAAAATTAACTGAATTTGTAGGTTCACATATAGTTTTTATAGTATATATAACTTTTCAATAACTAATTACTGTAAATTTGATAACTTTTATTATTGAAAAAATAGTTAACAAAATTTACTTATAACGAAAAATTGATGAGTTTATTCCTAATAATTTTTAGGAATTTGGATAAATTTAATCTTTTCAAAATTAACAAAAAAATCATATATTACACAACATGTAACTTAAAATCGGTTTGCACCAAACTTCAATCTCACGTGTGAAACACGTGGCAAAGTGCTAGTATATAGTAAGAGAACCAGCCCTGCTTCCATTATTCATTGATTCCTAGGATAACGCATAAAATCATACCTGTTTCACTATATTGCAATGAAAGCATGCAAAACAATATTGAAGATCCCATTACTTTTACTCAAACCAATCTGGCACTGCCGCAACGTGCGGGTCCGGGGTCCGAACCCTACCGTTTAACGACTTTAATTTCAGGAGTCGCCGCTAATCTTTTCTTTTAACCTAGGTGTGATTAGCCACCTATCAGATCATTAAGTTTAATATCAACCTAAGCCTGGCGAAGGCGACACTAACCTAATAAACGGTCTACTTATCCAGAGTCTAAAGATTCGGGAGCCTAGTACGTGTGGGGAAGGATAAGCACCCCCACAACGCCCGTCAAATTGGCGGCACTGATTAGCCTAGGATTGACTCATGAGTTTCTATTATTGGTTGTGATTATTTCTAAATTTTAAATAATTTAAAGAAAGTAAATCCTTTACTTGATTTTGAAAACAAAGTTACACAAACACAAATGAGTTTTGAGTTTTTTAGAAAAATTGTTGGGTTGTAAAAGAAATGACCGGGCCCTTCGATCAATCTCTTATCCCCAGTTTACTGTTTGTTCTCTTCTGGGTTCCTCATGATAGGATTTTAAGAAAATCGGGACAAAAATGACTAATTTTTTGTGATAAACCGAAAATGGGAACCTCCCCTTCTTTAAAACTGAAAATAAGATGGGAACCTTCCCTTTGAAAATAAAACTTGATTGATTTTTTGAATTTTGGAATTCCTTAAAAAAAACATTCATTTATTTTGGATTTTTAATCTTTTTATCATTTTATTTAGGTTTTAAAACTCTTCTTAATTTTAAAATTTTTTGTTTGAGTTCTTTTATTAGGTTTAAAATTTTTAAATCCCTTTTTTAAGTGTTTTTTTTGTCAAAACAAATTTTCATTTACCGTTTATTTATCCATTTTTATTTCTTATGCAGAGTCGATTTCTTCTTGAGATACCCAAGCGTTGGGTCTTCCTGAATTTGGCAAAGAAGTGGAGAGATTATAAGCATGATTTGAAGAAACTATGCTTTGATAGCTCAAGCTTGCAAGTGACAAAGAATTTGCGACCTCCAAACGTATGCCCAACTCAATATAACCCACTTGCGGAATTTTGCCACTCAACGAAAGGAAAGGTAGAGCAAACTATTATTAGAAGTTATGCAATATTTTTGGTTTACATGGATATACTTTTTTTTTCATAAACATGATTCCATTTTGTTTTATAGGAAAAGGCAATTATTGGAAAAGAAAGCAGAAGTCTACAAAAATCCAGTCACACATCAGGATCAAAGAGTTTTGCAAGGTTAAAAAATGAGATGGTAAGTAATATCACTTGCCTTAGAAAGCTTAGTTACTAGTTATGTATATAAAAACTGGTTCTGAATTGATATGAAGATGGCTTGTTTCGCTGCTTTCTATGCAACTATAGCTATGAATAATATGTAGTTGCAATTAATTTTGTTACATCCTGAATAATCATTCTTTTTTGTACAAATATTGAAGTTTAAGTTGTTGGATTTTCCTTGCACCTCACCTTGACTTTAGGAACTGTTTTACCCATTAAATGGTAACTCTGGTGAGACTTTTACGTTATTTTAAGCTTTAGGTTTTGGCAGCTTGTTTATAAGAACTAGGCCACCTAGCAAGTAGCAAAAGTAGTATATTTCTTCTCAATGTTAGGTACAACTTGGTAGGGAAAGGATACAATCAAACTCAACCTTCTGAATTGTTAATGGTATTGTATCAAAATAAGATTAATTCTCGGTTTTGAAAAAGCTCTTGCAAAGATTGTCAGTTACAAATAAGCTTATTTTAATGTTGCTTTGTTTGATAATTAATTGGCAACACTTACTATTTTGTTTATCTTAACAGAGTATTAAAGGGGAAGAATTTGGACCTATTGCAATGTATTGTAAAACTCATACGAAGAAGAATGGAGACCCCTTGAACAATGAAACAGGAGCTGTAATGGTGAGTTTTCCTTATATTACTCAACTTTGATCTTTGTTGATTATATTAGTAACTGATGAGAATAATTTTTCTCACCAGAGGTTAGCACGAGAACAATTACAAAACCAAATTTCTGAAGGAGCCGTAGAAGAACATCATAGGCAACAAGTTGAAAACAGAACTATGACTGGCATACTTGGTCCAGAAAGATATGGACGGATGAGAGGTAGGGGCTTGGGTCCTATACCATCTGTAATCTATGGGCTTAATTCTGAAATGTTCTCTTCTAGAAAAGGTGGATCTGCAGCAGAGGTTCAACAATTAAGAGATGAAATATCACGAAAGGAATTAGAAAGAGAACGTCAGCTAGCTAGAATTGAAGAAGAAAACCGACAGGAGATTGCTCGCATTGAAGCTCGATTCGGAGCACAGAGACAAGAGGAGAGTGCTCGTCATGAAGCAGAGAGTGCTCGTCATGAACCAGAGAGTGCTCGTCATGAAGCAGAGCGTGCACGAATGCAAAGAAAACTGGATCATCTCATGAAGATTGTTAGATCGAATTTCCCAGTTGATGGTTTAAGTGTACCATCAATTGATCAGTTGCAGATATATATAATTTTGGGTTCATTTTTTTTATTTTTTGGCAAAAAATATAATAAACTCATATTTTCTAATCAAGTGCTATAACTTCTGTATTTTTTAGTAGGGCCTTTAAGATGGTAGAGACAATAGTGGCAGTGGTGGCGGCAGCGCCCATTTTGTGAATACTTCGATTTCCAATGCCCAATCACGTTGTGGAAAACAGTTAGATACATTTTGATTCTTTTGTTTTTTGAATTCAGTTATGTGATTGCTATAACACTGGAATCGAATATTGAAGTTGATTAGATATTGAATCATAACCAAATGATGGTTGTAATTCATTTGTCATCAACATGATTGATGTGTTAACTTCTTTCATATCAATTTAAATTGAATTATTTATATATTGGTTTTTGTTATATTTCATAAAATTGTCTGAATAATTTCTAATCGGATCACCCATATTAATATATAAAATAAAATTATAATTTTTCCAGAATTGGAAAATAACGGCGTTTAAGAAGGAAAACGCCACTAAATTGCGGCGTTTTCTTAATAAAATGCCATGGTAGTGTGGTGTTTTCCTTTTCATAAAGCCACAACATGGTGGCGTTTGTGTTACAAAAGCGCCACAATTTTGTGGCATTTGTGGCGTTTATCTGACAAAAACGTCACAAATTTGCGGCGCTTGTCTGACACAAACGCCGTAGAATTAATTCTCAGAAAAAAAGAAAATTCTATTGGGACACTAAATAAACGCCGGTAACGATTAAAAAAGCGCCGCAAAAAATTAGCAGCGTTTTCCAACAAAACGCCGCTAATATCTACGACGCCGATATCGGTGGTGCTTTTTCCGGTGTTTTCGAATTTCTGTCGGGCCGGGTTTGGCGGCATTTTTAAACGCCACTATTGGACAAAAAAAACGCTGCAGAAACCAGTTTTTGGTGTAGTGCAAATTGCTTTTTTTAATAAATTTAAACCCTGATTCTTTTAAAACCTATTTTATTTCCTTGAAAAAAAAAAGAAAAGTGGACCTTGGCTTTAATCTTAGAGAAACTTGAAGAGAACAATAACAAACACAAATTTTTTTGAGTTTTTTGGGAAACAAATTGAGTGCTCTTGTTGTCACGCCCCGACCCGAAAGTCGAGCACGGACAACCGCCGTGTCACCTCGAAACACGTGTCGGCCGGTCACGCATTCCAAAGCAACACGAAGCGTCAATATCAGATCAAAAATTAAGAAAACTTGAATTAAGTAAAAATTTAAAATACTTAAGTTTTCAAATCAAAGTAAATGCGGATTCGTCAAAACCGACAATAGCAATAAAAATATTTCATCAATCGAAAACAAAGTCAAATTGAAATAATAAATCAACAGACAAGAAACAAGGCACGATGTTTACAATGAAAAGAGATAATGCCAGTGGGACCCGTTATGTAGTGAGAAGTACCTCTAAGAGCAGTGAATACAGCCTACGCCACCGACTCAAACGTCAAAGGAAACGCTGATCCTAGCTACCCTGAAAACACAGCAAGTAATCGAGGGTTGAGTACACGAATGTACCCCGTGAGTGAGCCACCCTCAAAAGAGAACCAGAAGAGGGTGGGGTGCACTCACAACCAAAATAGTTCATAAAAAAATAACAATTTTAATAGAACCGATCCGTGATACGAAACCATGTATATAAATCCAATTCTCGATTTAAAACCAGGGGCTGCCATCAAAACATATCTGAAGTGACCTTGGCCTGAGTCAACCTCCGGAACCGTCAGGGGCATTTTATTATCATCATCCTCATCAAATAATCAGTAAAAAAAATGTCATTTTTTTCTTACTTTCCCAACAACAAGCCCGTTCCCCTGACGTTGGCCTGGGTCCGGCACTGCATGGTGGCCGCAGCACACCTAGTTTAGCTCCCCCATGCACACGCCGAATCGGTATATAAATATGGCGTGTCGGGCCTGGAGCGACGAACCATGTGAATCCAAACTCAACTCATGGTTCGCCAATCAAGTCTAACTACTAGCTAGTAACCCACCAAATCAGCCACACATACTCCCTGGACTGCGTCCAGTCCACGAGTCCCCGTATGCTTACCAACGGTTCAAAACCATTTTCAAAGACCGCTCATCGCACCCAAAACAATTTATTTAAAAAACCATTT
>AWUE01017063.1:0-10902 GCA_001974825.2 Corchorus olitorius
GGTCGAATCCCACAGAGAAGGTGGAAACTAATTAAATCCAAATCACACTAAAGAAAGTCTTACCAAAGGGGATTTTTATGGGTTTTTCAAAATAGGCAAATTAAACTAGAAAACAATAAAATAGAATTAAACTAAAGATTAAGAAAATAGTTTGAGAAAAAACAAGGGATTAAAAACATACTTCTTCTCCTTTAGGTAATTATTTTGATCTAATAAATCATGGATCATGGACACAAGACATGAATTTGACTTAAATTGCAATCAATTAAGAATCATAAATTACCCCAAATCGATATATAGCCTAAGACGTAGACATCAACTTTCATTGGAATAAAGTAATCCTCCTAAAATCTTAAACAACTCCATTTGAATAATTGGTATAGGAGAGGAATACTCGACCCTCCAACATGCTAGTAAAACTTCGTTCGCACCATTGCCAAAACTAATTTCTATTGGTTTCTAATCAAGCATCCCCCTGGGAAGAATTCATAGAGCAAGCATTTAAGATCTATTTTTCCGCATGCATGATAAATCAATACCAAACTCATCTACATCTATTTCCAATTCGGCCTATAGATTTCAACAAGGTTTGATAATCCCATTGAACCTAGGACTCCTAGAATTAACAATTGTTACTTGGACCAACATTAGCTTGACTCAAGCCAACTTGAATCTAACTATAGCATTCATAAATCTCAAGATAAGTTGCGCACCAAATCAATCAAAATATGAACACATAAGATGAAGCATAGGGATAAGAAACATATTCAAACAGAAAAATCAAATTATTAAGAACAAAAGTCTCACCATAGATTCATTGATCAAAATACCTAAGGAAAGAAGTATAAGAGTTTACCTACTCATGGATTGTTTCCAATCCATGAGAGGTGGAAAACTTACAACGAAAATAAGAAGAGAAGAAGGAGGCAGCGGCCTCCTCTTCAAAACCGCAAAACCTAAGTGTTGAAGAAACTCTTGTTGTGTTGTATTGTGTCTTCTAGGGTTTCTAGGATAAGATGGTTTATATATAGGGGGCTGCCTAGGATTTAATTTATAGTTATAACTGACTTAAACTAACCCTAGGGACGTTATGGGTTGTTCTTCATATCTTCAAGCTAACCCAAATAGATTATATGGGCTCAATTGATCAAAAACGCAAGTCAGGCCCAAAACAGATTCTGTCCGCAGACTTCAGGGGCATTTTCGTCCATGAAAACGTCAGATCTGGGCTTCGACCAAAACATGAAAGTTTTAGCTCTTGGAGTTAGCTTTCCAACGCATCTTCATACGCCTCATTTGGAGCTCTGGATCAAAAGTTATGGCTGTTTTCCCAAACTGTCGCCAAATCTGGAAAGTATTGAAGTAGCTTCAAGAGGAAGTGACATGGGAGTGTCGACGTTGGCTGCTGGGCGCGCGCGGGACAAGGACCCCGACTCCACCTGGGCGCCCACATGGTTGCCTTGAGCACCCATGTGGTTTGCTTGAGAACCCAGGTGGGCAGTGTCACGACTCCAGCTGGGTGCCCACATGGTTCGTCTGAAGACCCATGTGTTTCGCCTGATCACCCAGATGGGTTGTGTCTTAGCTCATCACCTTGACATGTCTTCTTGCCTTGAACTTGTCTTTGCTCCTTTGCCTTGAAAACACCAAGCAATCAACTTTATGACTTTGATAAGCATAAAATTGACTCTTCAAGCTCTTCAATCACGAACATGATGGCTCCATTCTTCATCCAAATCTTCCTTGGAAAATATTTGTGTCATAAATCATCCAAAAAGGCTCTATAAAGGCACAAAATTGATAATTTTGCACTTTTCTTCTTGTCAACACCTATGAACACAATTATAACCAATAAGGCATAATCAAGCATAAAACACTCAAAAAGCATATGAAAAAGCTAATAAAAAGGTGTATGATTTTGGTCTGATCATATTTCCCCCACACTTAAGCTTTGCTAGTCCCTAGCAAACTAGTGCTAAAAATCCTAAGAAAACAAAAGTTAGTCCTAAACTAAACAATGTATTGATTCCACTTTCGTAGGTGTACGGCGGCACTTAGCTCGTGACGCAAGTCATTTCAACCTAAGACTGATAGGGGTACTTAGGAGGTGTGATGTCACCTGAGGGTTTTCTTAACTAGAACGACACCCACAAACATTATGAAAATATTGACTAGAAACATCAATCTTTAGAAAACAGAGTATCTCTAACAAATTAAGAATTTAATCTAAATTTTCTAATCAAATGCAATATAAGTTAGTAAAAATACAAAGACCATAAGATTCAAATCAACTATGCACAAAATCACTCCAATCAATAATATAAGTTCTAAGATCAACATACCTTTGATGATTTTGACAAGGAAAACTTACCATAAGCTTGTATTTAAATCTATTTCCAAAGAAAAAGTAATATCATGGATATTCATCAAAAATTAGAATGGGTTTAAAAAGGGTGACTACATTTTAAGAAAACAAGGTTACTAACCTTAGAAGTGTTCATGATTTAGGGGTTACTAACTCCCTTTTTTTTCTTTTGAGGTTACTAACACTCATTTTTTCAGAGGGACAATACTTCTGCACTCCATGCCTCTAATCCTCTTTTAAGGTTACTAACCTTTTCTTTTTATTAATTAATTTTTTTCAAAGAGTGACAACTATGGAAAGATCAGAAGTATCTCTTCTCCTCTTTCATGAAAACACTTCTTTTTAAAGATTTTAGCTACCCTTCATACCCCCACACTTTGTCTTTGACATATCCATGACATACTTCTATATATGTACACAAGATTCAACACAAGTTCTAGAAGTAATACACTTGTCAAACCATTTTTGGGTATGAAAAACCTTATAATTACACTTCTCAATCAAAGAATGAAATTATACATAAGAAAATTTGAAAAATATTTTCAATTGTATTTAAACCAAATTAGTATTACACAAGACTATACTCATGGAAATTAAATCAAAACTTATTAGAAATACAGAATCAATTTCAATTTTCTTCAAAAATTTTGAAAAATTTATCTCTAGTCAATAATAAGAAAAATAGAAAAATAGGATCTTGCAAATAGACTAATTCCTCCCCCACACTTAAAAGACATTGTCCTCAATGTGTGTTGTGCTAGTAATTTGACAAAAAAATTCAATGATCTCTTTTTGAAATTTTTGGAAAAGTAAGTGCAAAATGATAAATTTGACTTATAAAGAAAACCCAAAATTCTAGACAAATCAAATAATCATTCACTAGCAATCAAAACACAATAAGCGGGGCAATCAAATTAATTGAAAACATGTGAGATTAATTCACAAAGAAAGTCGAAGCTCCATCTTAGCAAATTAGTCCAAACATAATATCAATCGTAGCATCCAAACACTTAAGTCTCATATAAGATCCAAAATAAACATAAGACAAATGCAAATTAAAACACAAATAAAAGAAAAATGCATGCAATGTCATGATAAGATGCAAAACATAGGAAAAATAAAAATGCAAAACATATAGTGTCCTAAGGATAAGAATCATCGGCCTCTCCTTGGCCTCCTTTGGCCCATGTAGTCACGCATGGTCTCCTCCATTTGCTCCATGTAAGCTCTCATTTCACTTCTATGTTGCCTCATCTCTTGAACCATAAGTTATTGGAATTGTCTCATAGGTAGCTCTTGGAAATTCTCTTCATCAACTTCCAAGGGTGGTTGTCCTTCCACATGTGGTTGTTCAAGTCTTTGCTCATAAGTCCTTCGATGTACATTATACCAATGTGCACGATTGGCAATGACTCGCCTCTTAATACCCAAATGACTTAAAGAACTCACATTGATGACATTGCCTTCATTGTTGAAGCGTAATTCACCATTGACTTCAACTCCTTCGTTGATCAAAATCTTGCTAATCAACAATGGAAAAACAAAGGTCTTATCATCATAGGTGGGTTTGACAACTTCCCATATCCTAGAGAGCAACAACCTAGCCATTGGTATTCCATCACAACGGCCTAATCCATGACAAAGCTTATCCACAACATAGAAGTCTTCAATGCGAAGCTTATGCTTGTTACTACTCCTAGGAATGACATTATGATGTAGCAAATAACACACAAGTCTATCCCTAGGTTCCATGTACTTGACCTTTACTTCCCTATTACCTTGGTTGTCCATACCAAGAGGAATGTTAAATCTTCTCAAAGCATCATTCCTTTTCCATGCACTCTCGGTAGCAGTCTTTTTGTTCTCCATCAACATAAGTGAAATAGAACATACTACCCTCATTATTCAAACCAAGCAATTGACACAAATATTCCTCATTAACCACAATGTATTTACCTTTCACCATTGTGTTGATGGTGTACTCATGTCCATCACGATCCTTGTCCATATTTGCATAGAATTGCTTCACCAAATCGGGGTAGTAGTATCCATCCACTTGAAGAAGTGACTCCCATCCTCTATTGACAAACAAGGGGCCAACTCCAAGTTCTTGATCAATATTGGTTGGAAGTACTTTCTCTATGATGAAAGAGTTGTTATACCTTGCTCCATACCACTCTCTACAATCATTATCAACAAAAATTGGTGGCGGCACATCAAGGAATGGTTGAACGGCATTGTCTTCCTCAATTGGTGGGGCTTGTGACGTTGAAGCTCTTGTTCTCACTCTCCTTGACATTTTTTCGAACACTTGGTGGGCACTAGCTAACCTTGTAGGGATTCTTGAAAAATCTCTCTTGAAGATCCAATGTAGCACTTCCCAATGCTCAAATACTCTTCAACCAACTCCAAAATGATTTCTTATCTCCTTTCTAAGCACTCCAAACAAAAATCCAAAGAAATCTACAACTTCTCCAAAACTTGAAAATTTGAAAATTTGAGGAATTTGATGGAAAAGGTGTTGGATAATCTAATGGGTAAGTGTTTTTGGGTGATAACAAGATGAAAGAAATTATTTGTAAGTGGTGAAGTAGTGAAATTGATGATTAAAGTGAGTGAATGTGTGAACAAAGGTAGTAGAAGAAAAATGGAATGGGTTTTGGGTTAGAGGTGGGTGCTGGAGAATTGAAGATGGGTGATGGTTGGTATTTCTAGTGTGCAAGTTTGGATGTGGCTGTTGGGAGTTGAGAGGCTCGGGCTTGGCACTTGGATGGTCGGCACTGTCTTAGCTCAGTGGTCGGCATCTGGGTGCTCAGGCTTTCTAGCTGGGGGTTCAGACAAACTGGCTGGGCGCCCAGCTAGAGTCGGGCTCTAGTGCTGGTGCTGGCTTGGTGCAGGGCAGCTGGGAGCTGTGGTGTCCAAGGTGGGTGCACAGGCAATCTGCCTGGGGGCCCATCTAGAATCGGGTTTTGGTCCTTTGTGCTTCCCTTTGCATTTTTGCTTTCAAACTTACTTCCAACTTCAACTCTTACTATTATCCAAACTTGTGCAAAAAAATTCCCAAAAATCTTTCAATCCAAGAACACTTATCTCTTACCAAAAATTCCACTTGATAACCATCAAAGAGATACCTTGGGCTCTTATCACTTAAGATTCTATATGTATGATATGATAATACATACAATGATGGTGTGCATGAAAAACTATTCAATTCAAGGAGTAAACAATCAATCTCAAAATGCATCAATCAACAATCAAAGCATATGAAATTAATTGGGAGTTAAGAAAGCTTCTCTATTTTTGCAAAGCGTAAGATCCATTTGCTAACTTCACGTGTGCTTCCTCCACTTGTCTCCATTTGCTTGTAATGCTCCTCAATTTGAATCTACAAAGAAAATTCAAAACATGAAAAATGCAAAAAATGATCTAAAACTAATAAAAAGAAAATAAAAAGAAAAGGATAGATGTTAGTTTCTTGGGTTGCCTCCCAAATAGCGCCTTCATTTATTGTCTTTGGCTAGACATCCTCGAGGACTCTTATTCTCCATGTGTGAAGGAACGTTGAGTGTGCTCCTTCAATAAGTCCACGATGATGTTGAGAGTGTCACTCATGGCTTTGAAAAGTTCAAGTATGGCTTTTTCGAATTTGAGTAACTTCTCTCGAGCTTCCTTCATATCCTTGTTGACATCTTCACGCGTGTTGGTGGAAATTTCGCCTCTTCCTCCAAGCTTTTCCTTGTCTTTCTTCTTTGTCCAACTTGGAGGTGCAATTGCTTGAGTCAAAGCTTCCAATGTTTCATATGCGTCTTTACAAGTACGATCGAACAAGGGTATGTCATTGATGCTATCCACAAGAATTTGATCATCAATTCCTAACCCTTGATAGAAATATTCGATCAAAATTCCTTGAGGTATGGCATGTTGAGGACAATCGGCGCAAAGTTTCTTGAATCTCTCCCAAGCTAGGTAGAAATTCTCATCCTTGCGTTGTCGAAAACTTGCAATCCTTTGTCTCCCCTTTGCAATTTGCTCTTTTGTCATGGTTGAAGATGTTTCACCTAACTCTTTCTTTACCCACTTTTGCACTACACAAACAAAATCATTAGTCTTCAAAGATAAATTAGATGAAATTTTAGGATGAATAACATCACCATCAAACTCCATTGTCAATGAACCATCGAAAACATCGATCTTGGTGTGAGAGGTCCTTAGGAAAGGTCTTCCTAATAAGAGAGGGCATTGATCCTTTGAAATTTCTCCTTCCATTTCCATAACAAAAATGTCAATAGGAAAAATTAAATGTTGCAATTTAATTAAAATATTCTCTAGCACACCCTTGGGATGTACCAAAGATCCATCAGCCAATTGAAGAACAACATCAGTGTATTTTAAAGGACCGATATTTAAAGTTTGATAGAAAGAGAATAAGGCATGACACTCAAAGATGCTCCTAAGTCAAGCATAGCATTTTCAATGATATTATTTCCAATTGAACAAGTAATTGAAAACATACCTGGATCCTTGCATTTAGGAGGTAAATGTTTTTACAAAACAGTAGAAACTGTTGCTCCAACATTTAACTTACCTTGTAACCTCTTCTTGTTTGTACACAATTGCTTAAGAAGCTTTGCATACCTTGGCACTTGTTGAATTGCATCAAGAAGTGGGATGTTGACCTCAACCTTTCGAAAAATGTCCAAGATGTCTTGATCATCATCTTCTTTCTTTGATCTCTTCAATTTCATTGGAAAAGGCTCCTTCTTTGAATCCAATTTGGGCTTTACAGTAGAAGTTTCCTTGGCTTCATCTTCAATCTCGACTTCTTCCACTAGCACATGCAACTCATCTTCGTTCTTGCTTGTCCCTTCATCCATTTTGGGCTTAGTTGGATATGGTTCTTCCAACTCCTTTCCACTTCTTAAGGTAATGGCATTCACATTTTCCTTAGGAGGTACTTTTGGTTGAGATGGGATCTTGTTTTGGCTTTGTGCTTTGAGCTCACTCACATCACTTGTCAATTGACCTATTTGCTTCCTTAAGATCTCCATGGTCTCTTTCATTTGTTGCATTCCTTCAGAATAATGTGAAGATGGCTGAAAATTACGCCTTGGGTAGTTGTTCGGCCTTGCTTGGTAAGTACCTTGGTTCCCATAAGAATTGTAGCTTCTTGGAAATGGCTCTCGCTTCCTTTGAAATCCCTCTTGCATTCCTAAAGCATTGACTTCTTCAACATCATCTTCGAGCAAACTAGGGCACCTATCTGTGTGATGTCCTAATGAACAAATTCCACAAACCTTTGGCACACTTGAAAAGTTCGATTTGAACAAATCAGTGAGCAAAGCAATTTGTTGATTTGTCTCTTCAACAGGTTGCTCCAATGTAGAGGAATGGGTTGAGACTTCATAATCCTTTTGATATTTCCATCTCTTTGTGCACAACTCTCGCGAGTACCAAATTGTTGTGTGTTTGCAGCCATGTTCTCGATCAAAGTCCAAGCATTGGTGGGAGTTTTGTCGATGAAAGCCCATCCACTTGCAGAGTCTATAGAAGATCTATGGGAGTAAACCTTCATAGAAGTACTGAATAAGCAATTGTTCAGGAATCTGATGATTTGGACAACTTGAGCACAATCTCTTGAAACGTTCCCAAGACTCGTACATTGTCTCGCCTTGGGCTTGCTTAATTCCACTTATTTCCTTTCTTATGCTTGATACTTTATGAGCGGGAAAGAATTTCTACCAAAAACATCTTCTTAAGGCTCGTCCAAGAAGTAATTGAACCACTAGGCATGTAGTACAACCAATCCTTTGCACGATCCATAAGGGTAAAAGGAAAAGTTCTAAGTTTGAATTGCTCCTCAGAAATACCTTGCATCTTCATGGATGAACAAACAATTTGAAAATCAGTGAGATGTCGATGTGGATCTTCTCCAGGCATACCATGAAATTTTGGCAATAACTGAATGAATCCAGACTTGATCTCAAAATTTTCTTCATTGGTTGGATATTGAATTGCTAAGCGCTGAGTAGCCACGTTTGGGGAGCAAGTTCCCTCAAAGTCCTAGCATTGTTGTCTCTTTCGGCCATGTTTTCTCTTGGGGATTGTGGTTCCAAAGTTGAAGAAGAAGTGGTGGAACGTGGAGAACTAGATTGAGAACTTGGTGTTGACGAATCTCCTCCTTATTCTCGAGTTAAATTCTCCCTCCTTAGTGTAAAGAGTGTACGTTCAGGCTCAGGATTGAATTCCAAGTTTTTAGTACCACTACTCCTTGTATTTGGCATACAACTCCTAGAAAAAACTTAAACGAAAAATTCAACAATTAAAAGTAACTAAGAAAAATAAATAAAAATAAAAGAAAAATAACGAAAAATAACGAAAAATAATAAAAAGATAAGGATAAGAAATTCTTAGGTAGTAATTTGTCTTCAATCTTCTTGTTGCTTCCTTCCTTCCCCGGCAACGGCGCCAAAATTGTGATCGGTCGTTGATCAAATCACAAGATAAATCCCCACAAACCAATAACTAATAGCTAGGGCAAGTAGGGGTCGAATCCCACAGAGAAGGTGGAAACTAATTAAATCCAAATCACACTAAAGAAAGTCTTACCAAAGGGGATTTTTATGGGTTTTTCAAAATAGGCAAATTAAACTAGAAAACAATAAAATAGAATTAAACTAAAGATTAAGAAAATAGTTTGAGAAAAAACAAGGGATTAAAAACATACTTCTTCTCCTTTAGGTAATTATTTTGATCTAATAAATCATGGATCATGGACACAAGACATGAATTTGACTTAAATTGCAATCAATTAAGAATCATAAATTACCCCAAATCGATATATAGTCTAAGACGTAGACATCAATTTTCATTGGAATAAAGTAATCCTCCTTAAAATCTTAAACAACTCCATTTGAATAATTGGTATAGGAGAGGAATACTCGACCCTCCAACATGCTAGTAAAACTTCGTTCGCACCATTGCCAAAACTAATTTCTATTATTTCTAATCAAGCATCCCACTGGGAAGAATCATAGAGCAAGCATTAAGATCTATTTTTCCGCATGCATGATAAATCAATACCAAACTCATCTACATCTATTTCCAATTCGGCCTATAGATTTCAACAAGGTTTGATAATCCCATTGAACCTAGAATTCCTAGAATTACAAAAGTCACTTGGACCAATATTGACTCAATTCGAGACAACTTGAATCTAACTATAGCATTCATAAATCTCAAGATAAGTTGCGCACCAAATCAATCAAAATATGAACACATAAGATGAAGCATAGGGATAAGAAACATATTCAAACAGAAAAATCAAATTATTAAGAACAAAAGTCTCACCATAGATTCATTGATCAAAAATACCTAAGGAAAAGAAGTATAAGAGTTTACCTACTCATGGATTGTTTCCAATCCATGAGAGGTTGGAAAACTTACAAAGAAAATAGGGAGAGAAGAGGGAGGCGGCGGCCTCCTCTTCCAAACCGCAAATCCTAAGTATAAAAGTTGAGAGAAAATCTATTCTATGTGTCCAGGGTTTCTAGGATAAGAGGGTATATATAGGGGGCTGCCTAGGGTTTAATTTAGAGTTGTAGCTGACTTAAACTAACCCTAGGGACGTTCTGGGCTGTTCTTCATATCTTCAAGCTGACCCAAATAGATTATATGGGCTCAATTGATCAAAAACGCAAGTCAGGCCCAAAACAGATTCTGTCCGCAGACTTCAGGGGCATTTTCGTCCATGAAAACGTCAAATCTAGGCTTCGACCAAAACATGAAAGTTTAAGCTCTTGGAGTTAGCTTTCCAACGCATCTTCATACGCCTCATTTGAAGCTCTGGATCAAAAGTTATGGCTGTTTTCCCGAACTGTCGCCAAATCTGGAAAGTATTGAAGTAGCTTCAAGAGGAAGTGACATGGAAGTGTCGACGTTGGCTGCTGGGCGCGCGCGGGACAAGGACCCCGACTCCACCTGGGCGCCCACATGGTTGCCTTGAGCACCCATGTGGTTTGCTTGAGAACCCAGGTGGGCAGTGTCACGACTCCAGCTGGGTGCCCACATGGTTCGTCTGAAGACCCATGTGTTTCGCCTGATCACCCAGATGGGTTGTGTCTTAGCTCATCACCTTGACATGTCTTCTTGCCTTGAACTTATCTTTGCTCCTTTGCCTTGAAAACACCAAGCAATGAACTTTATGACTTCGATAATCATAAAATTGACTCTTCAAGCTCTTCAATCACGAACATGATGGCTCCATTCTTCATCCAAAACTTCCTTGGAAAATATTTGTGTCATAAATCATCCAAAAAGGCTCTATAAAGGTACAAAATTGATGATTTTGCACTTTTCTTCTTGTCAACATCTATGAACACAATTATAACCAATATAAGGCATAATCAAGTATAAAATACTCAAAAAGGATATGAAAAAGCTAATAAAAAGGTGTATAATTTTGGTCTGATCAATTAGCTTTTTCATATGCTTTTTGAGTGTTTTATGCTTGATTATGCCTTATATTGGTTATAATTGTG
>AWUE01017064.1:0-24156 GCA_001974825.2 Corchorus olitorius
CCTTTATAGAGCCTTTTTGGATGATTTATGACACAAATATTTTCCAAGGAAGTTTTGGATGAAGAATGGAGCCATCATGTTCGTGATTGAAGAGCTTGAAGAGTCAATTTTATGCTTACCAAAGTCATAAAGTTGATTGCTTGGTGTTTTCAAGGCAAAGGAGCAAAGACAAGTTCAAGGCAAGAAGACATGTCAAGATGATGAGCTATGAAACAGCCCATCTGGGTGATCAGGCGAAACACATGGGTCTTCAGACAAACCATGTGGGCACCCAGCTGGAGTCGTGACACTGCCCAACTGGGTTCTCAAGCAAACCACATGGGTGCTCAAGGCAACCATGTGGGCGCCCAGGTGGAGTTGGGGTCCTTGTCTCGCGCGCGCCCAGCAGCCTAGAGTCGACACTTTCATGTCACTTCCTCTTGAAGCTACTTCAATACTTTCCAGATTTGGCGACAGTTCGGGAAAACAGCTATAACTTTTGATCCAGAGCTCCAAATGAGGCGTATGAAGATGCGTTGGAAAGCTAACTCCAATAGCTATGACTTTCGTGTTTTGGTCGAAGCCCAGCTCTGACGTTTTCATGGACGAAAATACCCCTGAAGTCTGCGGACATAATCTGTCTTGGGCCAGACTTGCGCTTTTGATCAATTAAGCCCATATAACTTATTTGGGTCAGCTTGAAGATATGGAGAACAGCCCAGAACGTCCCTAGGGTTAGTTTAAGTCAGCTATAACTTTAAATTAAACCCTAGGCAGCCCCCTATATATACCCTCTTATCCTAGAAACCCTAAGCATACAACGAATACAACTTACACACATACAATTTTCGGTTTTGAAGAGGAGGCCGCCACCTCTCTCTTCTCTTCTTATTTTCTTTTTAATTTTTCCATCCTCTCATGGATTGTTCCAATCCATGAGTAGGTAAACTCTTATACTTCTTTTCTTTAGGTATTTTTGATCAATGAATCTATGGTGAGACTTTTGTTCTTAATAATTTGATTTTTCTGTTTGAATATGTTTCTTATCCCTGTGCTTCATCTTATGTGTTCATATTTTGATTGATTTGGTGTGCAACTTATCTTGAGATTTATGAATGCTATAGTTAGATTCAAGTTAGCTCGAATTGAGTTGATGTTGGTCCAAGTGACAGTTGTAATTCTAGGAATTCTAGATTCAATGGGATTATCAAACCTTATTGAAATCTATAGGCCGAACTGGAAATAGATGTAGATGAGTTTGGTATTGATTTATCATGCATGCGGAAAAATAGATCTTAATGCTTGCTCTATGATTCTTCCCAGGGGGATGCTTGATTAGAAACAATAGAAATTAGTTTTGGCAATGGTGCGTGCGAAGTTTTATTAGCATGTTGGAGGGTTGAGTATTCCTCACCTATACCAACTATTCAAGTGGAGTTGTTTAAGATGTTAAGAGGATTACTTTATTCTAATGAAAATTGATGTCTACGTCTTAGGCTATATATCGATTTGGGGTAATTTATGATTCTTAATTGATTGCAATTTAAGTCAAATTCATGTCTTGTGTCCATGATCCATGATTTATTAGATCAAAATAATTACCTAAAGGAGAAGAAGTATGTTTTTAATCAATTGTTTTTCTCAAAGTATTTTCTTAATCTTTAGTTTAATTCTATTTTATTGTTTTCTAGTTTAATTTGTCTATTTTGAAAAACCCATAAAAATCCCCTTTGGTAAGGCTTTCTTTAGTGTAATTTGGATTTAATTTGTTTCCACCTTCTCTGTGGGATTCGACCCCTACTTGCCCTAGCTATTAGTTATTGGTTTGTGGGGATTTATCTTGTGATTTGATCAACGACCGATCATTAAACCATGTTGTCTCATTCTTTCGAATGAGCGCCTTAGATGATCAATGTGATCAAGGTGGTTGGGTGACTTAACCACTACATCATCTATGTATACCTCCATGAATTTTCCAATCATGTCATGGAAGATGGCGTTCATGGCTCTTTGGTAGGTTGCACCGGCATTTTTGAGTCCAAAGGGCATGACTACCCACTCGAAAGTACCGATTGCACCTGGACAGCGAAAAGCTGTCTTTGGAACATCCTCCTCTGCTATGCAGATCTGGTTGTAGCCACTGTGTCCATCCATGAAAGACAACACCTGATGTTGGGCAACCCCGTCTACCAGCAAGTCTGCAACAGGCATAGGATATTCATCTTTAGGGGTGGCTGAGTTCAAGTTACGAAAGTCCACACACACCCTGATCTTACCATTCTTTTTAATCACAGGAACTATGTTTGAAATCCATTCTACATACCTTGCGGTACGGATGAATCCTGCTTTAAGGAGCCTTTCAACTTCCTCTTAAACTTTAAGGATGACATCATTAGCCATCCTTCTAGGAGGTTGCTGATAGGGATGGTAACCTTCAATGATTGGCAGGCGATGCTGCACCAAGTCACGACTTAAGCCAGGCATTTCGTCATAGTCCCAGGCGAAACAATCTTTGTATTCTTTTAACAAGGCTACAAAGCGTGGCTTGTCTTCTTCGGCCAACAACTGACTTATATAAGTCGGCCTAGGCTCTTTTTTAGTACCAAGATTTACTTCAAGTAAAGGATCTTGTACCTCAGCCTTGAGATCATCTAACTTCATGGGAGCAAGATCAAGTTCCTCCATGGTGATCTCATCTTGTGTATATTCTACACTTTGATAAGTCGCATCAGCTGATGGGGCAGCTAAGTCCTCTAAGCTTGGAGCTTCATCCCTAAGGCCGATGTCGACAACTTTTTCAAGGTGTCATTGGCCAACACAACCTCCCTAGGTTGTGTACTCATGGGATCTCCTCTATGATAGGAACACTTGGAAGCGGCTTGAAGGGGATCAAAGCATTAGGCCGCACAAGATTTTCCATTACCTCTTTCAAGGCTTCTTGTTTGACTTCTCCTGTGGAGATGAATAGGTATGGCCGACCATATTTGTCCTGGCCCATGAACATTATTGGTCCAGTGGTTCCATCATAGAACCATGCATCTACTGCGTTGGTTTCAACTTTGAATGGTCTGTTGTCTGCCTTGACCACTTCAACTTCAGTACCGTTCCAAAACATCAGCAGTTGGTGTAAAGATGATGGGACACACCAGTTGGAATGAATCCAATCTCTTCCAAGCAGCATGTTGTAAGTTAATGAGGAATCAACTACAAAGAAGGCAGAGAGGAACGTTTTTGATCCAATGGTCAGCTGGGCAGGCAATATGTCTTTTGTCTTCTTGACATTGCCAGAGAAATCACTCACAGTGACTTCCGACTTGATCAAGTCATCAGTGCACTTACCAAGCTTCTTTAATGATGAATAGGGAATGAGGTTCACCGTTGCACCATTATCAACAAGTACCCTGTTGATTGGGATGCCATCAACATGTGCCTTGATATACAAAGGCTTGATGTGGCAAGTGTTTGCTTCATCAGATTTGGTGAAGATCATGGCTTTTACATCATCTGAGGTGTTGCCCCCCAAGTCTTCTTCATTACTTGAGGGGATCTCAATGACATCTTCACTCTCCTGAGGAGAGGGTGGCTCAAATGTTTCCACTCGCTCTTTTAATTTAGCAGCAAATGTGCATGGCAGAGTGATAGTAGTGTAGTTAGATTAACCATGAACTGCCCAAAGGTCAATGAATCAACAGACTTGTTGTCAAAGTCCTCAGCAGCTAATGTTTCCTTTTCACTCACGGCGACAGGCTTTTCTCCCAAACTTTCATCACACATGTTCTGATCAGATGAAGTTGGTATGGCATCCTCCATGTTTGGCGCCATCATCTTCCCATTGTGGAGTCCAAAGACTTTTATCTTGGTCTCCTGAGGCCTTGTCTACCTTCATGTTAAGCTCTTCGGTGAAGACCCTCTTAAGGAGTTGTTTAGCAGCATCATTTATGGCTTCTTGTCTTTCGAAAAGGATGTTTTCAGCTTCGATGTGTTCTAATCTCTTAGCTTCAAACTCTTTTCTCTCTTTATCTAATTTTGCTTTTTCAAGTAAATTTGATTTTTGCCATGGTGGCATGTTCTCCGTGACGTGGAGTAGATCTTGAGTTGCCTCATGTGGTGGCCAGTCTTCAAGTCTCCTAGACAAAGCTTCATAAGGAAACTTGTGGTAGTATGAATCGTCATCAATACTACGGATCTCGAAGTCATCATCTTCTCCATCTTCATCTCTTATGGCTAATGCTCTCATAGCCAATCTTCTGTATGCAAGTTGCTTGCTAATTCTTGGCAAGAATAATCTTCGTTGCCATAGACTATGTCAATCAAGGCCTGCCTTCGATCTTGGAGTTCAACTTCTTTCTTGCTTAGCTCAAGTGCTTTTACTTTGAACTTTGCTTCTTCAGAAAGGATTTTCTCCTTGCATAGCTTTACTCCCATGTCTGCTAGGTCCATGAGAGATATATCCATCTCGTTGGTAGGTGGTGGATCCTTTGAAGGTTCATTTCCACTCTCGTCAACTTGCATGGTGTCAAGTACTTCTTCATTTCGAGCCTTAGCTCTTTTTCAAAGTTCTCGTCTTCTCCAAGTCTTCCTATTCTTTTAAGCAGGGTACTTGGGATGTTGCACTTTTCGCCACACACACTTTGGAGTGTCTGATGGTGGCTTGACCATCCTTGGTCGTGCATGGTCACCTCTTAGCTTCATCTCTTTTCTCACAGCTGCATGGCGATATTCTCCCTTCTTGTGATCCAACCATGGTCTAATCTCACGCTTAGTCCTCTTTGGAAAAGACTTACAATGAATCTCAACTTGTGGTTGTTGGTCATGCTCTCTCTTGGAAGACCTTTGCACCTTGTGATAGGCAGATGAGCTAGGATGTGAGGAAGATGGCGCCATCTTTGATGATGATTCTCCATACTCCCGTTTGCTCTACTTAGGAGGAGGAAAGGTAGCTTCTGGCTTGCCCCCTGAGCTAGGAGTATGCTGTGCCCTACTTTTCTCTTTCCTTTGGAGTGGAGTCTTTGATGAAAACTCCAACTTTCTCTAAACCTTCTTTCTAGAAGAGGTATCAAGATGTTCCACAAGTTCTTCCTCATCCTCAAATGAGAAAAGTTACAGCTTCCTCCTTGATGCTTTAAGCCTATCAGCGGTCGTGTTTGGATTCCAAGGCCAATCTGAATTCACACCCAGAGTTTTTGATTTAGCTTTATCAACCAACTTCTTGGCTTTAGCAGAGTGGTGATAAGACTTACCTTCATGTTGAGGGTTGGCTGCCAAGGAGGTGCTTGGAGCCAAGTTCGCCCTTTTGGGAGTTATTTCTCCCTTCTCCTTACTAGCCAGTTGTCCATCCTTTGGGAGATTGAACGCGACCATGTGGATAGGAGCTGGAAAAGGATTTTTGTCAACTCCCATGTCCTTCTTAGGCGCCTCAGGGAACTTCAAGATTCCCTTTTCTATCTTTTCTTGTACTATGGTTTTGAACACAGTACAATTGTTGGTTGGATGCCTCCAGGAGTCATGGTACTTGCAGTATTCTCTTCCTTTGATGTCCTCAGGTGAAGGAAGGACATGTCGAGGTGGTAACTTAATCATACCAGACTTATGTAGAAAGTCAAAGACTTCATTTGTTTTTGAAGTATCAAAGGAGTAAGTCTTGCTCCCATCATAAGGTTTCTTCTCTGCTTGTCTCTGGTACATAGCAGCAAACATTTCCTGGATCTGAGGGTGCCCTACTCCTGCCTTCACGAGACATGGACACTCAATGGGGCGGTCTGCCTTGACCTTGGCTATCCCTAGTTTAAAATTTGGCTCTTGATAATAAGTGCCATAACATGAACTTCTCCTTTCATTCTCTTCTCGTAGAAGAGTCTCATACCTTGTCACCTTGGTTGACATTTCGAAGAAGTCTCTGAAATCAAATCCTCCGAACTTCTTTCGAAGCTCTATGTCAAGTCCGTTCTTAGCCAGGCGCACAAACTCTATCTCATGGAGAGGTGTGCGACACCTATTCCTTAGCTTCTTAAAACGAGCTAAGTACTCCTCGGCTGACTCCCCTTTTCTTTGGTAGAGATGTGACAAGTCTGCCATGGAGACCTCAGGCTCAGTTTTATAGAACTGTGTGTGGAACAACCTTTCTATCTCCTCCCAAGTTCTTACTGAGTTGGGTGGTAGGTTGATGTACCAAGTGAAAACTGCACCTGTGACAGAGTTGGGAAACAGGCGAAGCTTGTGGTAGCTAGAGTTGGCTTCTCCACATTGCACAGTGAAGCGAGCAATGTGCTCCAGAGTCGTCTGCTCGCTAGAGGTGCTGGAGAAGCTTGTGAAGTCAGGGACCTTGTACCCACGAGGCAGAGGATAGATTTCATCATACTCCTCATGGTATGGTTTCTGAAAAGATGGCCTGCCTACTCTTCTATAGGCTGGGCCAATCATGTCTTCAATCATCTCCCTGATGTGGTTCTGATTGACTGGGCCTTGTACGTCAACACCTTGAGGTGGATGGCGTTGATGACCATTCCTTGCACCATTGCCATTACCATTCCTCAAATGGGGTGGTACATAAGCTGCGGCTCGAGGACCAACTGGGTTGACTTCCTCTTCCACATTATCAGGCGCATGATCAACTGCCTCTTGGTGTCCAGGGATGAGATCAGCTTCATTTTCATCCCTTGCTACTCCCTCCCTATGAGGTGGTAAGTTGTTGTTACCAACTATCTCCACTTGAGGTGGAACTCTCATCTGGTTGGCACCATTATTGGCCAGTGGCGCCACAGGTGGAGGGAGAAGTGCAGGCAGGTTAACTTGTCTCGGATCTTGGGCTATCTATTGGATTTGCCCCCCGAGTCTATATTCTACTTGACCAATCTGAGCCAGGATGTTCTCACGGTCTTGAATCATCTGCTCCTTAAAAGAGTCATTAGCCTCCTTAAGTTGGTCATGAGATTTGTTCAATTGATCTATAGATCTCATAAGTTGTTGTATCCTCAGTTCCTGTGCCAAAGAAATTTCAATCATGGCTTCAGTGAGGTATTGCAACAGGACCTTTGAATCAGATTCCAAAGGTAATTGTGAAGGATCAGCCACGTTTTTGCTTCTAGTTTGCATAACATGGCTAGATCTACCTTCGTCAACCTTAGGTGGCATGTTTTGCCACTTGGTAGGACTTAGAAAGAAAGGAGAGGAAAAGAAAAAGTAAAGAAAATTTACCCTGAGACGTTGAGAGGAGGAGAGATCTGCTGTCTTGTCCTGCTTCAAGTGTCAAGGAAAGTGATTTGGTGTGGACCTATGAGTGAGGCGGACACCTTGCTGAGAGACTAGGAGAAGGAGAGCTGGGGATCGCTGGCTATGCACAGAAACAGAGAGGGAGAGAGTAAGTGTACATGTCCCACCGGGCGTGCCAAAAAGAGATGTTGCGCCAAAAATCTCTTTCTAGAGTTTTCGCGAAGAATTCTTTATGACAGCGTAAGGGCATGCCAGTCAATTTGCTGAAATTGACAAAGAGGTTGTGAAGAACTGGATCTGGTGCATGGAACAGCAGATGAAAAGATCAGAGCGATTTGTGGGGACTGGATCAAAGTCACACCGGAGCATTTAAATCATTGGATCCGTACAAACTACTTCTCGTAACTGGACCTCTCTCTATCTGGATCAGATCTAGGAGATCTGCTTTGATTGCAATTAAATTTGAAAAGAAATTAACAAACTGATCTGTTATTTTTGAATGAAGAACACGTGTACAGTGTTTGTATGTCCGGAGACAAGATTGAAACAAGAGAAAAACACTAAAAGAGTGTTTGATTGTCCTGAGACAAGATCTAAACAAGGAAAATATGAAGAACGAGTGAAGAACTCGTGATGAACAAGGTGAAAATGGCACAGAGCCAGAGAGAAAATAAGCACGGAGCTTGGTTTTTTTGCGCGGAGCAAGTTTGGAGCTGCAGGAGCTGGTTTTTTATTTCTCGGGAGAAATGTTTGAGATGCGGAATCTGCCTGAAAGCTGAGAATGGCCTCCCTTTATATAGGGGGCGGCATGGGCTTTGGCATTAATGGGCTTGCCTTGCTGAGAAAGGCAAAATCCTCTTCCTATGCAGATGACAGCTTCCAGGAAGGTGCAGTGAAGCTTCCTCCTTCTTCTGATTGCTTCCAACTACTAGGGAAAGGGGAAAATGGATGTCAGGGCGCCACTCTGCTTGTATGGGAGATGGATATATGCCTCCTGGGTGGTTGATCATAATTCCTTCCTCTTCCTATCACAGTGCAGCGAGCCTTCGTTTCTTCTTTTGTATTGAATTTAGCTAATTTAACCAAGTAGTGGCCAATTGACATCATAATTTGGATTTTGAACACCAAGGCCACGAAATTACTCATACTCAGCCATATTTAGCTCTTCAAATCATGAAAATAATAATTAATTAAGAAAATGGCTTAAACCGAAGTGAGAAAGCCATATGTCCTTAATTGAAAAGAATGTAAAAGTTGCAAACGATCTCGGAATTAACCAAAATTTCACCAGTAGGCTTGAAATCTCCATAAGATTATGGAAAAAATCTCAAGTGAATTCGAGTTCTCTACCATGGTGAATTTGGTTTCACTCCCCAAAATGTCCTTAACTGAAAACCGGGCATAAGTTTTTACTCCGATATCAGAATGAGGTGAACTTTTACCAAGATGATCTACATAGCTCAAGGATCATCATGATATGCTCCTTGGTAGAAATCTCAGCCTCTAGCCTCTTCAATTGGTCAGTTTTACTATTTTGTCCTTTATTGAACAAAATACAAGTTGCAATTTCGCCTCCCAGAGAGGGAAACAAGGCTAGGCGATTTCTCCACTATGATTGGTCGACTATATGGAGGAGGTGTGAGGTTGAAAATCTCATGCCTCTCTCACGTGCGTAGATGTTTCTCTTGCTGATAAACTTTAGCTCTCTGCCTCGTTCCTGCAGGAAGAGAAAAATATCTCTCTGTAGGGCAGAGGGCGGCCTCTCCTCTGTATGGGAGACGACTTGGGCCTTGCTATGTATGTCCATGAGGTATTTTTCATCTCATGGGCAGAGGACAAGCAATTTTCCATTTTTACTTATTTGCCTCCTTAGCAGGCAGCAATATCAAAGGAAACTGCTTCCGATTGATTTTCTCTGCCACTCACCCAGGTAGGGGCGGCACATGTAGGATTTTTAATAATAATTATTCAAGAAAATAATTATTATTTAATTAATAATTAATTAATTTCAGCCCTTCCAATTAATTTACAAGACTTTCCTAATTCAATTTGAATTAGGGTGGTGCAGAAACCTAGTTTATTTAGGAATTTTGATTAAATCCTAACCACACATCTTGATTAGAATTATGATAAAACCAATTTACCCTCAATTGTAAATTGAGGTATAAACAACAATAAACAACTTCGGCTTTGAAATCGATTCCTTTTAGTCCATGAAGATGGTAAGAAGATCTGGAAAGAAAACATAGAAAAAATTTTATTTTAATTTTAATTAGATGGCCAAAAAAATTTTTTAATTAGGGTTTTTCTTTTTCCTGTTTTTTATTTATAATATATATTATATTTATTTATTTTAAAAAATAGCCACTTGACTTGAAAAAATGCCACGTTTACATGTATATTGAACCATCACGCGATTTGTGAGCCCGTGTAATACAAACAAACGGCTCTGTCAAATTTAATCTTGAATTGACACAAATCAATAACATTAAATTCTGAATTAACACAAGAGCTAAGGTTAGATCCTGCATTGTAATTTACAGCAAACGTTAGCTCCTGAATTGCCCATTTAGCCATTTTAATTTGTTTCTTACAATCTATTTAGTAGTAATTTCTTACGGTTACTTTTCCTTCCTCTATTTTTTTTTTAAAGAAAAGCTATGTTCCATGTTTTCCAAAAGAGCCAAATCAGTCATTCCCGTGAAAAAAAAGAGAGAAAGACATGTTGCAGGCAGAAAAGATGACGTAACATTTTCCATACCCCCACCACCTTTGCTAATTTTCGGTGTACCAAACCAGATTTTATATTTATAAAGTAAGTACACTTATTATATGAGTGAGTGGGCCCATACACGAACCATCCCAGAAACAGATACAAACCACAAACAATTGATATTCCAAAAACACATGCTAATATTACAATTTTAATTAATTAATTAATTAATAAAGCAAATACAGAAGGAGGTATCTTTTTCCCCAAAGAAGGTTAGTCTGTTTAACATGTGACTGACTACAATTCAAAGTTCAACTTCTACCCAAAATATATTATAAATTTTTACCAAAAAAAATATTATAAATTATAAAAATAAAATAAAAATTAGAGTAAAAGAATGGCTTTCATTCCAACTCCAAATGTTGAGAAAAGCAATAGGAAAGTGAGGGGGAAGCAACCGCCAGAAGCAGCCCAAGGCATCGAATAAAATGCCAAACACCCCATTCACCAAAAACGTGCTTCCTCTCAACTTTAGCCATTCTATACATTAACATTTTCTAATCGTATATATTTAATCTATCATATCATCATTAACGATGAAAAAAGGGTTACTGCTTGATTAAGATTAAGATTTAAGCTTAATTCAATGAACCCCTTCCATCGACTTTGACAGGCATCTATCTCTACAAAACTACCTTCCTGCCGGCTTGCTTTTGGCTTTCTTATAGTATATATATATAGTTGTAGTAAATAAAATACTAATAAATCTCTCCCCTATTTTGCGTAAACGCGTTATTGTAGTTGTAATAGCAGACTAGCAAGCATAAGGGGATACTGAGGTCAACCTGTAAACAAATAAAAAAAGCACGTGTTATTTTACTTTTTCATATAGAAACTGTAGAAATAAATATCTGCCCGAAAAATAAAAACTAAAATCTTCATTTATGATTCGTATCTATCAATTGAATTTGACCGACTCTTCACGTTTTTGCTGTTTGGGAAATTAATAAGAAGTTTTTCTGTTCAAAAGAAAATAAATCATTACTGACTTAATGGTCAATGTGCCTCCTTAGTCAATAACCGTGTTCTTTTTCTTCTACCTTTCGGTGCGTTTTTATGGTGATTTAAAAATGAGTTTTTTTTTTTTTTTTGCCTAAAAGGAGTAAAATTTAAACAAGACCGGAATGACTTTTCTTGTTTTTATCAGTATCAGATGGCTTAGATGACACGGATCAACAAAAATGGAGTATTAATTTGCATTTTCCATGTGCTTAAATAATGGAAGCATGCAAATTTAATTACCTTCCTTCAATTAGGCTTTTACTTGATCCAGGTTGAGATCCACATTCCTGGGTTTCATAAAGGAGGAAGATCATTTTTGTAAACAAAAGGATTTTGGATTTCCTAAAATCTACATAAACGTGACTGATATATATGTGAACAATTTAAGCCTATGGATCATATGGTTAAATCTCCAAAAGTTATACGATTCCAAGTTGCAACACTTGAATATAATTTGTTCAATACATATTATTTTTTTGAGAGATACTTAATTTGTTCAATAAATTTAATTCTCATGACAACTAATAGTGGTTGAAGGGATGTTCTAATTTCTAAAACTAAATAAGCCTTTCAATCGTTTTCACTTAGCATGCAGAGTTTAATATACTACTACCAAACAGGTCTCAAAACTAAAAAGAGACAAAAATTAATACCTCTGTTTGCGCTTTTCCAGAAATCTTTGCAAGGACTTTCTACGAAAAGGTGGAAAACCTGCATAAAAATTCCAGAAAAATTGCTTAGTTATAGCAAAGATATATATACTCCATTAATATTAACAAACACCGTAAGTTTTCCTTACACATCTGAAATTAGCAACTTCACATGAAAATATACATATATATATAGAGTAACAAGAAAAACCACAAAACCAAAATAATAGACACTAACCTCCATTAAGATTTTCGAGAACCTGTTGTTGATCGCTTGGAGTTGAAGGAGTTGCAACTTTTGAGTCAACATTTTTGGAGCTCCCTTCTACCGCAAGTTTCAAGATGGTGTCCACCTAAATTTCAAAATTTAATCCACATCCACATGCGCGCATTCAATTTAGTACAAAGATTTTCCTTCAAATTTTTTACCAAACAGAGATAATGATTTTAATTAACCAACCTTATCCCGTGGTACATTAAATATGGAAACCGTTCCGTTGTAGAAGATCGTCAACGGAGCTGTTTCAGGTCCCTTCTCAGCAGCAGTTGCCCTGAATATTGAAACAAAATTTTTCATCTCAGTAACTTAACATCAAACCAAAGGAAAAAAAAAAAAAAGAGATTGAAGGAATTACGGAAAGCAACTGAGAATAGGTAAAGTAGGGAACACATTCTCAGCTTCTTTAGGACTGGAAGGCACAGAAAAAGACTGGTTGGAATCAAGCTGATTCAAATTTTCCAGATTCTGGTTGTTCGTCAAACCAGAGGAAATCACAGATTTAATAAGCTCAGGATTCATCTTCGAAATGGCACCCTGAAGGCCTGTATATTCGAAATCCAATTTAATTTATTTAATCAACCAAAAACATTTTCAAACACATGTATCCAATTTAAAAAAACAAATCAAAAGAACCAAAAATGAAAAAGAAAAAAAAATTTAAACGTACCTCGGAAGCTTCGACGGCGATCGAGGAACTTCTGGAACTGAGATTTGCAGGAGTTCTCTTTCTCCATTCCAAAGAAATCAAGCTCGACGGTAGCTCTCGACATGATTTTCTTTTGATTTTTGATCGAAATGAGAGAGAAAGAATTTTTGTTTTTGTTTTTCTCTTGGTTCAGTTTCTGTTTGTGTTAGGAGGACATAGAATAGAAAGAAAGAGAGAGTGTTTTCGAAAATATGAAGAGGAAAGGAAGAGAAAAAGTTGAATTATAATTGAAGAGGCGGGGAGGGAAGGGGAACTATAAATGTATGTAAAATAAATGAAAAATATTTTACATTACTCCTTATAGGGCACGAGATGCATGAGAAAGTTATAAAGGAGATTCTAGAGTAGTGGGGCCCTTTATTATTTTTTAAATTTCTGTTGGGCTGTTTGGTAGTACTACTTACCAGCATATATCAATTTAATGCACGCATCCCACGTGGAATATGTGTCACCAATAAATGGAGAAGTCCAACTATACGACCATCTAAGTATTTTTAGATTTACTAGTCTTCACTTCCACGTGTGTTGCACGTGATCCATCTTATTTTTAATAAATAATAAATTTAAGAATTAAACATTAAAAAATACAAGGCTGACCCAATTGATCCAAGTCTTAAATCCGAAAAATTTAAAACCCGAGTGACTTGAGACCAAAACCCGAACCCACCTGACCCTAGACCTAGCATACCCGAATGATCTGAACCCAGATGAGTCAAAACCCGAATAACCCGAGAAAATTATAAACTAAAATTATATTTTATTCAATAAGATCCACATTGTTATAATTTTAACCATTCTAAATTATCATTTATTCAAACTCAGCTGAGCAATAACTTGAGAAAATTACCTGACTCATTTGACCTAGACTCAGATGATTCGAAACTTGTCCAACCCACCTGATTGACTCCTCTAACTTTATAAGTCAAAGGAAATAATTACATGTTACTCTTCTTTTTATTTTTAAAAACTTTAAATTCTTATTATACACTCCAATTTATTAAACTACCAATACACACTCCAAACATAGAAAAAAGGTTAATCACAATAATTAAATTTTAAATAAATAAATTTTTAACTTAATTAGTTTTAAAAAATGATGAATAATTAATGATTAGTTTTAAACTTGATAATAATACTTTTATTAGTTTATATTATAATTGAAATGGGTCTAGATTTAACAAAAAGTCTCAAATTTTTTAAAATTAAAATGGTAAAAATAAAATATTTATAATAATATTGAATTTAATTAAATAAAAATAGATTTTTTAGTAGAATAACTGTAAAAGTTTATTTCTAAAAAAAATTGTAAATTTTAAAAAATTTCATTTAAGAAATATATTTAAAAAATTCTAATATATAAGTTTTTAAAATAAAATAGTAAAATGGTAAAAATAAAATAGGTATAAGGATATTAGATTTAATTAAATAAAAATAGAGTTTTTAGTTGAGTAAAACTTATATTTAAAAAATTCTAATATATATAAGTTTTTTTAATTAAAATAGTAAAATGGTAAAAATCATAAAGATATTAGATTTAATTAAATAAAATTAGAGTTTTTAGTTGAGTAAAACTATAAAAGTTTAAACAATGACATTTATGAAATATATTCGAAAAATAAGGGTATAATGGGCGATTCAAAAGTTTTACAGGTGAACGTACTTTTTAATATAGTATAGATAGTAATTACTCCCTCTATCCCATAATATAAGTCCCCTTTTAGAAGCGTTTTTTTTTTTGTCCCAATTTATAAGTCCCTTTATCAATTTCAATGCATATTTTTTAGTTATTTCCAAAACTATCATTGGTAATTAAGAGGATGAGTAGGAGAAGAGAGAATTAGCGAGGAAAAAGAACAAGGGTAAAAATAGAAGATAAAGGTAAAAGTACATAAAATTTTGTGTCATAACTAATTTTCTTAATCTTGATGATATAGTTAAAAGGGACTTATAAAATGGGATAGAGTGAGTACTTTGTATACTACTACTAATATTATATATATATATATAGTAATATTAATATTAATATTAATATATATAATATATATACTAATTATAAAGTTAAGTTCTGAGTTTGTGTCACGAGTTGACTCGGACACAAACTCAATTTTTAAAAATTTAAAATAAAATAAAAACTATCCATTTTAAATAAAACTTTTATTTATATCATTTTAAGAAACTACCTATTTAAAAAAAACTGCCAAAAGGTACTCACGTAGTGAGTGCCTGTGTCTTGTATAATATCTATACTAATTATAATGCGGGAACCTGAGTTTGTCTCACGAGTTGACTTGGAGACAAACTTAGTTTTTATAAAATTCAAAACAAAATAAAAACTACCCATCTTAAATAAAACTACCCATTTGAGGATAAATATAATATTTTAATTTTATTTATATCATTTAAAAAAAACTACCCACTTAAAAATACTGCCACATATTATATATAATATTTAAATTTTATTTATATCAATTTTATTTTATTTATTTCCAAAGCTGTCCAGCTGGGTTCCTTGATCGTGTCCTAATTACCATGTGGATTATTTGGAAAAATCGGAATCGAGCTTATCATGAGTCTGCTTGTGGTTTACCAAGCAATCTTGCTTTTCAGGTCAACTTTCATATGCAGCAAATTCTGCAACTTTTAACTAGCAACATTGGTGGAGCTGGAGGTAGACAAGTTCATCGTTGGCGTGTTCCGACAGGTGGGTCTGTCAAAATCAATACTGATAATGCGATAGATACTGTTAGGGGCTGCGCTAGTATAGCTGCGGTTATTCGTGATTTTGAAGGTACAGTTCAGTGTTGTGTTGTCGATATTAGTGGGTTTGTTAAAGACTCCTTTTATGCAGAGGTACTTGCTATCCATTTGGGCCTTCGTTTGGCTTATACAGAAGGGATTCGACACTGCGTTATAGAGAGTGATTGTTTACTGGCTGTTCTTCAAATCAATTCATATGAGGCATGCTATTGGGAGGATGCGTGTATTACTGAAGAGATTCGGGACTTAGCTTTATCTTTTGATTTTGTTGTCTTCCAACATGTTAAAAGGGAGGCTAATTTTTGTGCTCATAATTTAGCGAAATTTGCTCTGACAAATGTTGCTAATTATGTGAGGTATGGGCAGTTACCCCCGATGTTTGTAACCCGGATTTGTGATTATCAATGAATTTCAGTTTATACTCAAAAAAAAAAAATACTGCCACAAACTACCTTAAAATTATTTTATTTTCATATCTACTTACGTGATGAGTACCCTATGTCTTGTATATATAATACTAGTAAAAGTATTTCTTAAAAAAAAAAAGTATTGCACAGCCCCAGAGTATTTTAATATACTAGTAAAAGTATTTCTAAGAAAAAAATAGTATTGCACAGCTACAAAGCATTTGTGAGGAAATCAACTTCGACTGATTTCCTATCACAATTCCAAATCTTTAGCATTTAATCTATTATAGATTCTATACTATATTAAGAAGTACGACCTTTTGTAACATTTTTGAATCGCCTATTATATAATTATTTTTCGAACATATTTATAAAATGACATTGTTTAAAATTTTATAATTTTACTCAACTAAAAACACTATCTTTATTTAATTAAATCTAATATCTTTATAACTATTTTATTTTACCATTTTACTATTTTACTCAACTAAAAACTCTATTTTTGTTTAATTAAATGTAACATACTTGTAACTATTTTAGTTTATCATTTTACTATTTTAATTAAAAAAAAAAGCTTGATATATTAGAATTTTTTAAATATATCTCTTAAATGACATTGTTTAAACTTTTACAGTTTTTTTTTAGAAATAAACTCTTACAGTTTTATTCTACTCAAAACTCTATTTGTATTTAAATCAAATTCAATATTTTTATAAATATTTTATTTTACTATTTTAATTTTAAAAAATTTGAGACTTTTTGTTAGTTCTGGACCCATTTCAATTCTAATATAAAATAATAAAAGTATTATTATCAAGTTTAAAAGTTAAAATAAATTGTCTAATCATTAATTATTCATCATCTTTTAAAGCTAAGCTAGTTAAAAATTTATTTAAAATTTAATTATAGTGATTGTGCTGTTTCTATTTTTGGAGTGTGTATTGGTATAACAAGAATTTAAAGTTTTTAAAAATAAAAAGAGGAGTAACATACAATTATTTCCTTTGACTTATAAAGTTAGAGATGTCAATCATGCGGGTTCGGCGGGTTTCAGGTTATCGTCATCTGGGTCCAAGTCAAATGAGTTAGGTAATTTTCTCTGGTCATTCGGGTTTTGGCTCATCAGGGTTCGGGTTATTCGAGTATCGGGTCTTTTGGGTCTCGGGTCAGATGGGTTTGTTTGTTGGCCTCAGGTCAATCGAGTTCTTGGTTATTTGGGTTTTGGGTTTTTCGGGTCAATTAGGTCAGCCTTGAATTTTTTAATGTTTAATTCTTAAATTTAATTAATCAATTACCGGCGAAGTTTAGCAAACTGCATATACGGTGTTAAAAAGTTGACATGTGTCCCTATTAATTTTGAATATTGAATACATAATTAATTATTAAGTGTGGTATGTGTTCAAATAAATATTGGCTATATAATATATAAATTTATGTTCTTTCATTACATCAATTAAAATTATAAATTAATTAATAATATAAATATCCATAAAAATGAAAATAAATTACTAATTATAAATTTATTATAAATTATTCTTATAACAGATTTAGTATTTATTCATATAATGAAATTTAGCAAATTAAATCATAATAGGTAAGAATATAACAATAATATAAATTTCATTGAATAAATGATAATTTAGAATGGATACCAACATGGCCAATAGGAATGCTCCACATCATCTTTAACATATGAACTTTCATCCAAAACATTCTCTAAGTCGGTTTAGAAGAAGGTTAATTATGTCCAGAAATTTCAAGGGCAAAATCGTCCACCAGAATGATAGAATTAGGTCTTGAGGTAAACATAAAAGTTGTAGATCCTGAAATCCTCTTTCCAACGGTACCTCATTTGCATTTGTTTGAGTTTTGGATCAAAAGTTATGAATTTTCTTCCAAAACTATTCTTGTGAAGTCCTCCTTTTAATAGGATTTAACAATACTGAATCAGAGTTGAATCATTACTGCATCATAACTGAGTGGACTTGGACTCCTTCTTTGGGCTTCCATATTAACGAACTGGGCCTAAGAATATCAGATTTAGGCTTCAAGACATATGGCTTGGCAAATTGGGTTTCATTGACTCAAATGGCCTAATGGGCTGGGCTTACTAGGCCTAAATGAAACAAAATCAATAGTTTCTCCATATCTATACTATATATAAAAGTACGAATAATGAGAAACTTTATGTTATCTGATTGTACCCTTTTTTTAAGAAATATTTCGAAATTGCCATTACTTTTTTTTTAAATTCCCATTACTTAAAATTAGACTTTTATGTTATATATATATATATATATTATTGGCCAACCCAATTTCTACTATATATTATTATTTATTTATGATTTAATTTTAATTTTAAATCTTACTCAAACTATTTTATATAAATTTCTAACTACTTATCCAAATTATTGATAATGATAATAAATATATAGCAAAAAAAAAACGATGATGATAAATATATAATTGTTGCATTTGTAATTTTGGTATCCTTTTTCTTAAATGTATGTCCATAAGGTACAATGACCATGAAAAGAGTTTGAATTTTTCTTTTTCTATTTTAAAATTTCTGTTATTTTTGCAGTTAAAAAAAAAACTACCGTCTATGTTTGGTATTGATAACATCTTGTCATGCTTTTGGAATTTCATTTTCCTTTATCATTCTTTTTAACTTATTTTCTTCATTATTTTCATTACTATGTTTGATGATTGCTTAAAACGATTTTTCAAAAGGAGTTGAATTTTCAAACGTATAATCATACTATAAGAACTGAACCGATTAGATTGCCAAAAAAAGAGTAGCTTATTTTCTTCGTTTTTTCAATACTATGTTTGATGTTTGATGTTTTCTTTTTCTTTTTTTTTGGCACCGATGTTTGATGATTTCTTAAAATAATTTTTCAGAGGACTTGAATTTTTAAACGTATATATGAATTTTGATGATTGTTTTCTTTTGTTCTTATTAAAAAAATTCTATGTTTGAAATTGGGAAAGAAATTTAGGTCTTGCGCGAAGGTGTCTAGATTATCATGCCGTGTTTTTGCGTAATCCTTTAACTTTAGTGTTTATTTTGATATTTGAGTTACGTAACACGTTTTTCATCATTGTTTTATTGGAAACATAAAATAAATTATTATATTGTGTGATTTGATAATTTATACCGTTGCAAGATTGTGAATTTCATATTTTTTTCCCACAACTAGAGCTGATTATTTTACAATGAGATTGGAGGTTAAATGCACTAAGGACAAAGATTAAATGTGAGATTAAATGTGAGCTGTTGAAACTTCTTAGAGAGAGAGAGTCAAATAGACAAGTTCGTCTAATCTATAATAGTGCGGACCATGAGATAAGGAGTTCGAGTTTTTTGTCTAGAGGGGATGCCCTTTGATATTAGAGTTAGTTGGATATTAAGGTGTTTGGAGATCTACTGAAGTTAGTGGGGTCTTAAGGTGTTTAGAGAGCTTAGATCTAGTGGAGATTATGAACTTTTACCTTATGTGTGGAGTAGTTCTCTCTCTATATATAGTGTGGCTTTGGGCCGTTCTGTTTGGACTCAACATTACCCCCTAGGTATGAGGGCGGTTCTAAAATGATTGCACAAACGGCTATGAAACTGAACGTCAGGTGGGCAAGTTGGGACGATCGGAGCTAAACAGGCTTACGTGTCGCATAACTAGATAGTGTCGAACGTAAGGGTATTCGATCTGGATGTATACTCCATGTGGAGAGTGTTGAGTCGTGGAATGCTCGATTTGGTAATGCACCCCTCTATCGAACTGTATGTTGCTCTATGAGATGAATGAGAGATATGCTATGAATGCCGAAAATTAGGGGAGTGCTCAATTTTTGAGGATTAAGTAGGAGAGTGCGCTCTAGGAATGATGATGGATAGGAGAACTCGAGTGGATAATATACTCCGCAGAGGAATATCGAACGGAAGAGTTCAAATAAACAATATGCTCCATCAAAGGTTGGTGAACATGAGAGCACTCAAACTGATAATGTACCATTTGGAGTAATGTTGAACGAATGGAGTTTAAATTGATAATATGCTATGTGGAGGAATGTTGAATAGAGGAGTTCAATTCAACTATGTATATGTATATACTATCAAAGGGAGGAGTTCAATATGAATTATATATGTTTCTACGACTGAACGGACGAGCTCGATCGGCGAATGGAAGAGCTTAATATGAATTATTTATATAGTACTAAATAGAGGAGCTCAACCTGATAATGATATATACTTTTATATAGAGAGATTGTCGAAATTTCATACTATAATATCAAAAAATTATAGGGAGATTAACAAAACCTCATAGGGAGGTTATCAAAAATCATAAGAAGGTTACAAAATTTCATAGGAAGGTTTACTAAAATTTCATATTTAGCTTATCAAAGTTTCATATGGAGCTTATCACAATTTCATAGGTAATTATCAAAATTTCATAGTGTGGTTATCAAAATTTAATAGGGTAGTTATCAAAATTTCATAAAAATATTCAATTGAAACATGTTGGATCACGTGCAACGCACGTAAAAGCTAAAACTGTATAAAGAAAATAATAAGTTGAGAATATTATATTATATTATACCTACTATTAATCTTATGAGCAAGGCCCTCATTGAAAGCCACATGGCGTTTGGTTTCTTTGACAAGTATCAATTGTTATTTCCTAATGTTTGTTCATTATGTTTATATTCATTCAATATTTAATTTTTTTGTGTATAATTAGTATATTAAATTTCAAATGTGGGTCCCGACTATTGATCTAAAATCTTTTTTCCTATTTATTTATAATCTATTTAATTTAACAGATTAATTATGCACTATAATATATACTATATATTATTTTTAGTGGCTATGGAAATTACTTAAAGGCCAAATTGAGGATTAATGTGGTGCCTCCTTTTGGCTTTTTTTGGTCTTTTCTCACTTTTCGAGTGACTAAAAAGGCCCTCGATGAATTTCCTCCCTTACTTTTCCTGCTACCCTTTTTTTGTAATTTACTATTTTTATATTTATGATAAGTGTGTTTTAATTACATATTAATTGTGTATGGATATTAGGATTTACTGGTTCAACTCTTCTGCCGGAATTCCAAAGGATTGGTGCTATAAATGTTTCCGCAATAATGGTTGATTCATGGGTAAACCATTGACATTCCAGTTTTATTTTCCTTTCGTCTTCATTTCTATTTGGGTGGGTTTCTTTTTCCCTAACATTTCTCTGAATTGGTTTCACATGGACTTCATTCTGTTTCCTAAAACTTTCAGGTGGACGTTGATAAATTCCTTCCATTTAATTTATATTTAGAGATAGAGGAGTAGAATATTAGCTTTATTTTAATGAATTACCTAGAGATGGAGTAGAATTTAGGTAATACACTTTTAGAATGAAAGAGAGATCATGTGTTTTTCTTTATATATGTGAATTATTTGTTTCGATGTATGAGTTTCTCCTAACTATTAACTTACAGCCAATGCAATATCTTCTTACTAACCGACTAAAAAGGCCTTCAATGAATTTCCTCCCTTACTTTTCCTACTGTCCTTTTTTGTAATTTACAATTTTTATATTTATGATTAAGTATGTTTTAATTACATATTAATTGTGTGTTGATATTAGGATTTAACGGTTCAACTCCTCTGCCGGAATTCCAAAGGATTGGTGCTATAAATGTATCCACAATAATGGTTGATTCATGGGTAAACTATTGACATTCCAGTTCTATTTTCCTTTCGTCTTTATTTCTATTTGAGTGGGTTTCTTCTTCCCTAACATTTCTCTGAATTGGTTTCACATGGACTCCGTTTTGTTTCCTTAAATTTACAGGTGGTTGTTGATAAGATCCTTTCATTTAATTTAGCAGCGCCTTAGGATGACATAACCTAAAGTGGGGAGCTTTCATTTCTCACCGCAACATTTTGAGGTAAATCTGGATTTATTTGTTGATTATATTATTTAATATTTAAATTTAACATTTCCTTATTCATCTTTTATTTTACAAAAAGTTTTTTTTTATCAGTCGAATTCCTTTTTATTGAGGTTTTTATTAGTTGCTTATGTTTAGTATATTTCCACATTTCCAAAAGCATAGTTAACCAATACTAAGTACAATCATTTTGTGATGCATTGTGTAAATTACATATACTCCTGCAAATGCTCTTAACTAATTCAATTTTCCTACGATAATTACACATGCTCCTTGACTACAAAAAATTAGGCCTTCTTTATGCAGAAGCCAAGTTCTTCCACCTACCCGAGTTCATTAATTTAACAATTGCAATCAAGATTAAAAAATGACCCGCAATGTACTATGTTTTTTTAGATAATCAACATACATTTTAAGTAACAATTAATATTAGCTTTATTTTGATAAATTATCTAGAGATGGAGGAGTAGAATATTAGCTTTATTTTGATGAATTACTTAGAGATGGAGTAGAATTTAGGTAATGCACTTTTGAAATGAAAGAGAGGTCATGTGTTTTGCTTTATATATGTGAATTATTTGTTTTGATGTATGAGTTTCTCCTAACTAATTAATTTACAGCCAATGCAATATCTTCTTACTAACCAACTTAAATAACTACAAAAAATATAGTCTTAATGAAGATGACTGCAGCGCAAGCGTAGGCCGCCCTGCTTGTAATAAATTAATTATAGTTTGGGAAAATTAAAAGTCATTCATCCCCTTTCATATGCTATTCAATGAATGTCAAGGATAATATCATAGACCGAATTAATTAGAAAGGAGAAATGAAAGACTTTTTTCATTTTTACCAAAACAACTATCTCCCCTTTTGACTCATAATTATTCATGTTTTGGATTCTTATATGTTTGAAAAAAAGAACATGAATACATAAGATAAAACAAAATGTGATATGCAACAATTATTAAAGAAAAATCAATGACAATAAAATGAAATACTTAAAAAACAATAGTTAGGAAAATTGACTCTCATCATATTATTGTTATGAGCAAGGCCCTCATTGAATGCCACATGACGTTTTGTTTCTTTGACAAGTGTTAATTGTTATTAATTTCCTAATGCTTTGTTCATTATGTTTGTGTTCATTCAATATGTAATTTTTGATGTATGTATGTTAAATTTCAAATGTGAATAAATTAGTTATAGTTTGCGAAAACTAAAAGTCATTCATCCCCTTTCATATGTTATTCAATGAATGTCAATGATAATATCATAGACCGAATTAATTAGAAGGGAGAAATGAAAGACATTTTTTTTTGCTTTACCAAAACGACTATCTCCTCTTATGACTCATAATTATTCCTGTTTTGAATTTTTATATGTTTCAACAGAAAAACATGAATACATAAGATAAAACAAAATGTGATATATAACAATAAAAGAAAGATCAATGACAATAAAATGAAATACTTAAAAAACTAGTTATCAAAATTGACTCTCATCATGTTTAATTAGCACTACATAATAACTAATGACATTCTTTTCTTAACTAAATTTTCTTAAAAGCACTTATAAATTCCATTTATTAACTGAATTTTCTTAAAAGAATTTATAAAATAAAACAGCCGCACGCGAAGCGCGACTGGGAAGTTCTAGTTGATATAATTATAATAAACATATATTAAGATTATATTAATTATATAATTTTCAAAAATATGAAAATATATTTAATATAATATTTTAGAATAATATTTAGAGCTGGCAATTAGGCGGGTTCGGGTATTTTCGGGTTCGGGCTCGGGTCGGGTCGGGTCCTAGCTCGGGTTTGATTTCGATTCGATATTCAAAGTCCAATCTGGATCCGGCTCATCCTGATTTAAGTGTAAGCTCTTTTCAAAGATTTTTTTTAAACAAAAACAATTATTTTTATCTTTTATATTATAAGTTTATTGATAATATATAATATGATAATATAATATAACATGATTATCAATATATATATATATATATAAATTGAATAATTGTTAAAAATTACTAACAAATGATTAATAGTGAAAAAACAGTCTCATCCATAGAGACATTCAGAGAGTCCTGAAAACTCGACCACTCATTGAAAAAATGAAAACCCAAATTAAGCATTAAATTAAACAAATAATTAAAATGAAAGCCTTAAATTAAACAAATTAAAAGATGATAGACCTTAATTGAACCACTAAAGAACTTTGGGGACTAAACTGAACTGAAATAAGAGACTAGAATAACTAGATTGAACAAGGACAGAACTTTCGGTTTAAACCTTTACTTCTGTTTCATTATCTGCTTTTGTCGACTCTTTATTTGTTTAAACAAAATTAAAATTTCATGTTTCTAATTAATTATACTTTAATTAGTTATAAGGATACTTTTTAGTCTTTTGCTTTAAGTTATATATATATATATATATATATAGTAGTT